>DF239754.1:49372-90010 GCA_000507305.1 Breviolum minutum Mf 1.05b.01
CCCAACCCCCCCCCCCGCCGTTCTTGTTGTGGGATGGGGGGGGGGCGTCCCCGCTCGCAATCGTCAATTCTTCTTTGTAAACTATCGTTCCTTCGAAACAACAACCCTCCCCCCCCCAGTTCCAACAATAACCTCCCCCACCCCTACCCTATCGAACCGGTCTCAAGGCAGGCATACCAAAGCAGTATGCCACATCTGGGGCACAGGCAGGAATTTGGTCTTCCAAAGATGATGTCTGTTGTTCAAGTGTTGAAACATCTGAAATCTAGTTCTCTGTCCACTTGAATCCTTTCGCTGGTGCAATGACACATGATGAAGAAGGAGTTCTTTGATGCAAAAAAAATCTTGCACATCTCTTTTTTGGATGATTAGTTGAAGATCAACTTTTATATTGGGCTAGAGATTCGTTGGTTTGATCACTAATTTCGTGGGTAACAGCCCGCCATGGTGGTTGCCGTTGTCAGGCCGGAGCCATTGAGATCAGAAGTTTCTCGTACATCACCATGGTCTTCGGTCCAAGGTATGAAGAGCTGGCTTTCTGCGGGGAAAGTTGGGTTTAAATTCGTTGGGACGACGACAAGTTTTTGAGGGCAAAAAAAGTTGGGAAGGTAAACGTCTTTTTTGGATGAACTCTTGGGATCACCAGAAAAGATCCGGAGATGGTCTATGAATCTGCGGAAGCTTACCATGGCAGGTATGTTCCTTACATTCGACGTTTTGTTTCCAGAGCGGAAGCTTTTGGCGAGGAAGCTCGGATAACAACGGTTGGTCATGGGATTGTGTGCAATTCAACAGGAGGATGTGAATGTGGAATCCAAAAGTAGAGTTTGAGAAGCAAATCTAGGGTCGCAAGTCCCATTATTTCCATATGGTCATTAACCCAATAGTAGGGGTTTTAATATACCCAAGGATTTTCACCCAAAAAATCCGTTGGGATGGCCCATTTATGAAATGCTTTCCTACATTTACCATACATTTTTGCCAAAGTGAATCTAGTGTTGATACATGCGGTTAACTTGTGGTGATGTTTTCCGGCCATTTTTTCAAGGGCCTCTCGGGTGGGTGGGGGGTTTTGTTTCTATTCCAGTAGAGGTGTACCAACTGGCTAAAAATGCCAGATTTTTTTCATCAATTTCATTGGGAGTGCCCTTCCATTGGGACGTGTACCACATTTTTTTTTCCATAGATTCATGGAATTTCCGCAAACTGCGAATTGGTGACGACCCTTGAGGTCTTTCTAACCTAGTCCTCTTTTGCTTGGATGATGCTGCCATGGATGCCTGCCAAGCACTGGGCCAATACGAGAGGCAGTGGGGAATTCAATGTGGATGTTTGAAATAAGCCTGCACTTTTGGTCATTTCTTCTCGTTCTTCTCGTTGTGGTGTTGGTGTTAGTGTTGTTGTTGTTGTTGTTGTTGTTGTTGCTGGTGGTGGTGATTGGGAGTGGTGGGCGGCGTTCGCAATCGTAGGTCGAACTATTATTTCATGTGACATGATAATATATTATATTTATTTTGTCCTATGATTAGTAGATATCATTTTATTACTTACACTTTGTTGGAACCGATCATAAAAGATTCACATATCTTTGCATTGATCTACATTGAATCAACCTCAACATATTGAAATCTCACCTATCCAAGTCACTTTGACCCTTCCCTGTCACCAAAGAAAACCATTCATACGCCAACGCCTTTTTTCAACGTCCAAACGGCGAAGAGGTGTGTAACAGGAAGGCCGTCCATCTTGAACAAGTTCACCTTGTAGGAATCCCCAGAAGTTCTGGGAAGATCTTTGGTAAGGATCCCATTCATAGAGGAAGCAGGTGATCCCTTTGACATTTTTTCGACCATTTCATGGTGATTCGAACTCTGTATACTTTAGGCGACCTGGCTACCTCACCAAAACCTGTGGAAGATTCTCTCGAATCGCAGGATTTCCCTCAACAAAGGACTTCCGCTGTACCTCAAGAGAATCAAAACCATTTCTTTTTGGTGGGGGGGAATGACTAGTGCTTCATGAGTGGCTTTTTTTCGGGGGGGGGATCCCTATATCCCACCTTCAAAAAGGAACACATCAAAGCATAAGGGGCTAAGATTGGGGTTACCTTTCCGAAGCTGAAAGCATTTTGTTACACAAAATTCCAGGGCCCAAATTTTCATCCAAAGCTGAGCTACAAAAATGCAGGAACCTGGCTTCCCAACAAGAGCCAAACATCTTCCCAACAAAGATGTGGAACTTTAAGTGTGAAAAACAATTCAACAGGAAATACCCTCCAGGGAATTAACATATCCCCCTGATAAGGCATATTTGAAGATGATTTTCCTTTTCTCCAGGTGGGATATGTTAATTTCCTGGAGGGTATACGTTTTTTTTGATCTTCAATCAATCCGAGGCCCTTGATGTATTTGTGGTTGAAGGTGGATGTCTTTTGGTTTGCGGCCTGAGATGCCCTCTTGCCGAATCAAGGATTTTGCTTCAGAAAAGATTGGAAGGTCTGAAAAATCTTAACACAGAGCTGAATATTGAAGTCAAAGTTGATTTGAAGTCAGAGACACTCAGTAATGATCTTTCCCTTCTGACATCGGATTCCTTTCCTTCGGAAGGATGGCCTGGATTTTTGTGAGCGAGGTATTTGTGGCTTCGTTTGTTTTTGAGGTTGGACTTTGACATCTTCTTGCTTCAAGATCCAACTCCTTTTGTTCTTGGTGAAGCACAAAGAAGGCCCTGTGTCAAGAATGACATGTCTTGGTGGTAAGGATCAAACACACACCGGGATTGTCCGACTTTTATTTGGAAGTGTCGAACTTTTGTTGGGTTTTGCAAGTTTGGCATGATGCAGATTCAACCCCCCTGTTTTTATATCTCATAGGATATATATATATATATATATATATGAGGAGGTACTAGGTAAGGGATGGCGATCTCAACTCAATGAACTCACCAGCTAGGTAAGGGATGGCGATTTCGACCATTTTTTGGAGCTCTCCCATGCTTTTTGGTTCATACAGAGAAGGAGCTGCGGCAGAATGACGCCTGAAGTCGTGTATTAGAGTGACTGAAAAGGTGACGTCATACCGAGAGGCTCGGCAAAGTATTATGCATAATGCCATATGAAAGGCCTCAAAACTGTGTTGAGATTGCAATATTCAGAGTCGCCAAAGAAGGCCCGTTAAAAATATCCAGATCTTCAAGGAATGATGCGGAGCTACTGTTTCTTTGCTCCTTTAACTCCGTGTCGAAGTTTTTTTTTGTCGACTCGCAAAGATCGGCTATCAAAATCGAATCGCCCAACATTGGTCTTTTCGTTTTTTTTGTTTGAGAAATTTTTTGTCGAAACCGCAGGTGCCTTTTTTGGTTCGACAGGATTTGTCTTGTACAGTTTTTTTTTCCCCGTCTTTATTAGAACCTTTAGCACCTTGACCTTGTCCGAATGCCTTCAGCCGGAAGTTTGGGAGTTCTCAGAGAGTGCCACCTTACTAGTGTTCCTTGGTCCGAGGTTGATGTTTTTATTCTTTCAGGATGGGATCAACAAAAATCATTGTCCAGTTGTGCTGATAACAAACTCGAAATTTCCAGAGGTTAATTTCCAGAACTGGGTGGTGGAACTCAAATTGGGGAAGATGAACCCATTTTGACTACTCTTCCTCCCATAATGGAAGTGGAAAATGGGTGTATCTCCAATATTGGTTTCCTTTCATTTAGGGTAATTTTCCACTGAACCATGATTATGGGAGAAAGAGTCATATTTTTCAAATGGGTTGGTTGAAACCACCAACAAACGTCAGGTTTTCAAGGGCTTCCAAAAAATCGTTTTTAGGGATGCCAGCCGTGGACCAGGGATCGCCCGGGGGGAACTGTTTGGTTTGAATTACCTGGACACTTCCTAAGTCAAAGTCAGCTGGATATCCTGGATTAGAAAAGGCCACTTAAAGCACTGGTTGTGGTGGCAACTCAAATATTTTTTATTTTCATCCCTATTTGGGGAGGATCCCCATTTTGACTAATATTTTTCAAATGGGTTGAAACCACCAACCAGAGAAAGTTTGAAGCTTTTGACAACCTGCTTTTTTGGATACTTGGATATATTATTATATTGTATTTGCCATTAAGAACAAACTCATCTGATGCAACAAAAATATCTCCAGCCTTTTTCTTGAAAGGTGGCTTGTTTCTTCTTGCTCCTTTCTTTAAAAGTCTAAAGCCCTGAAACGTTTTCTCTTCAACTTTTTTGTTGGCTGTGATTTCAGATTTCTTTGCCACACGCCGTTGGTTAAAAGAAACGAAACGACAAAATCGTGTCTCAACAGGTCATTGGCTACCTAAAGCTGAAGAACATTTTTGCTGTGAAATGCGTGAGCTGCTTCTTCAACCAATTAGTTGCTTGGATGTCACGTCAGCAGCTGACAACAGTTGGGGTGACAACAATGTAGAAATTGTGGGGGTGAAGTTGGATGACATTTTGCTGGGTTTTTTGGGAGGTCCTATTCCAGGAGAGGTAGCGCTTAGCCGAAGCTTTTAAGGGTGGCTAACCAAAGCCGTTCCGAAATTGAAGTGCGTTCACCGTCCGTTTTTTTTGGGGGGGAAGGAAAACATGTGCATTTGAAGCGATAGATATCTGAGAGATCTGAAGTTCAAAAAAGCCGAGGTTTGTAGTCGGCGATCTGCTTTGAGCAGCAAACTCCTATTTCAGGAGTGCATGGTTCCTTATTTGGCACGCCCCTGAACAGAACTGGCTGGTGTGTGTTTTTTTTTGGTGTTTGAAAAAAACCAGGCTGGGCGATTCAAGTCTGTGTCTTTCTACTCGTTCTTGCATGTATAATGTATGATGTGTTACCAGTGCAGCTGTAACTGTATCTTTGCCCTATCTTATCTTGCACCCGACTTGTGTGATCATAAGTGATAGCCGGCACCCGGAATTGAGGAATTGAATCTGATCCTGGCTTTTTGTCAAGTGCCCTTGCCTCAAATATGGTTCAATGGGCCAACTTGCAAGAGATCCCAGTTCCTTGGAGGAAAACACTGAAAACTGCAAAAGGCGATCTGTTGGTGTCTTCAGGAGCATCTGCGATATATCCAACAAATCCACAGGCAAATCAACTTTACAGTTCAAAACTCCACTGGGTTTTGAATACAGTATAATTTTCCATTGCAGTTTTTTTCAAAAGACACAGTGGAACAATTTCTGCGCACGAGTCCACCTTCCTTCGGGTCCTCTTGGCGTTTTTTCGGTAGCGCCAAGTTGCGGAGTTCCTCCGAGGTTGCCTGTCATTGGGCCCCAAACACTCCGTCGACTCGGATATCTCAACGTTTCCTACCGCTTCATAGCACCTTTTCACCCAACAAAAAACACGGGGCCCGGGATGGTTGGAGATGCTGGTCATGGGATGACTACAACTTTGGGGAAGGGGTTCACTGATCCTTAGGGCCTCCACTGGATTTTTTGGGAGTTGTCAGAATTTCTGCCATATGGACTTGCTGCTTGCTTCTACTTTATCACTCACTATATAAGTCCAACGGATCATCCTAGAAATTGGATTTTGGGCCCAGGTGAGCAGACATGAGAGGTCACTTTCCGTGAGAAAGTCGTCTGGAGTCTACAGAATCAAATTCCGTATGCGAAACAGACTTTTGGATGTCTCATGATTTGGTGCCATGGTTTGGTTTTCAGGGAGTTTCTGTGTCAATTCCTTTGGTTCGTCCGTTACATACCGCCGCTGTTCGGCAATAAAAACGCTCACAGCATGCTGCATGTCTTGCTTGCTTTTGCGACAGGTCGAAATTTCCAATTTGTAGAGCTTAGATTCGTCCAACCTTGGGTTTTTTTAAAACCATATTTGAGTGTTCTGTTCTGATACCCTGACCGCGCAATAAATCAACAGCTGGAAGCGAAAAAAATGAGTCCTGTTTTTTTTGGGTTCAGATCAATTTTTTTTTGCTTTTCTGAAAAGCAGGGCTCACCATTCAGGTGAACCAGCCGTTCATTGATGCATTTTTTTTTTAAAGGTTGTTGTGTTCCTAAGGGTCAGGGTGATGACTTTTTTGTCAGTGAAACATTGAGGTACTTTAGCCCGGATGATGGCGTGTGCACATCTGAAAGAAACCAAGTCAGGGTGCCCAGCTATGCTTTGGTGGAGGTGAAGCTTGCCTACAAAATAGGCCCCCCGATTTATAAAGTTCGGGGTGAAATTTCAACCCAGTGAAACCTATTTTTTTCACGCCATTTAATGTGGGTTATAACTTATAAGAAGGCTAGCCCACTTTGTACATGTCCGTTTGCTCCTGGCGAATCGTCAGGTTCGCAAGCTCGAGTGAGAAGGAAGACTTTGATAGGCTGGTCGCAAGGTTGCCCTTCATCGCGGAATGGGACAACGTGCGCTACTACGACACTTGGCGATTTTTTTTGCAATGCTGGGTTTGGAAAGGAGTCAAAATTTGCATATTCTCTTCGGAGCTGTGAAAAAACAGAAATATCCCAGGATGCCTTTGCGGCAAACCACCAGAAAGATGTGACTGAGCAGATGTGGATTTGTCAAAAGCGACTTGGATGTAAACCAAGGATGACTTCTGAAATTTCCCGCCAAGTAAATATATCAAGTGATGTTGTTCTGATAATGGGAGTTGGATACATTTTTGCTACCAGCGGCTGACTCATGACAAGCATCCCTTTTACTTCTCACATAGAATACCGTATGCCACTGGCAATTTTGGGAAGGATCATCATCCCAAAAGGTAGAGCCAGCTAGACATTTAACCAGATTTTTGATAAGATTTCATACATCTTTTAATGACAAATGCTGGATGTGTTTTTTTTTCTCCATCGCAAACATCCCGACATGTTGGCAACGATGTGTTCCGGGGGGGTGGCCCTTTTCCAGCTGCCCTCCGCCTAGCAGATGAATCTATGGCTGTGCTGGCAGGCAAAAAACGGCCGGTGTCAACCTTCAATCATTAAAAACGAGTCCAGGTGGATTTTCAAAATTCACTACACCCCTGAAGATTAACGGCTGGAACATAATTCTCTGGAGGTGTAGTTGATCGATCATTTTCCTTTCTTTTCGTTGGTGATTTGAGGGTGAACCCTGTTAATCTTCCAGGGTGTAATACATTTTCAGTATCTCTCTGAGCTCTTCCCTTGAGTCCTGAAATTTCGCATCTTTTACTTGTACCATAAAACCTTGTGGGGCGAGGAACCGCTGTGATTGGTTCCTTGTTCCTAAAAGACCTTGTACATATGTTCTATTTTGACTAAGGTATGGTGCCACAGTGTCCATCAAGATTCCAGAAGGAAAATTAGATTTGCTTCTTGGCTTTCTTTTCTGAGGCCATTTTGCATCTACTGTTTTGTTGCAGCATACATTTGGTGATTTTAGTTCAACCACAATTTTGATGGACATTTGGATTGAGGAAAAGACAGGAGTAGATGGCCCTTCACACATGCCATCATGGCGAAAAAATCTTTGCCCAACCGCCCTCCATATCACTCAGGCACTTGGTGGCAAGTCACGAGTTGACGGAGGTGGTGGAGGACATGGTAGTCTCCCCAAGCTGGGAGCGAAAAAAAATCATCATAACACTTGTGGTTGCTATCATACTATATTGTTCTAGATTATATTATATATATTGTGTTATTCAAAACAGTATATCAATATAGTTGTTTGATATGTAAACTATGCATAGAACACATATTATATTATCTTTGATGCAAAATATACAAGATATGATGTATATATGATTTGTAATATAGAATTTACAATATATATATATAATGCATATGAAATATGTATGATAAATGCTATATTTGTATATAATAGATCTATGTACATATTCTTGTATTATATTGTTTTACACAATATCATATTATATTACACTATATTATACTCTATTGTACTATGTGATACATTATTGCATGACATTATAGTATATTAGACTACATTGTACTACATCGTACTATAATACAAACGCATCCATTGTCCAATGGTATGGGCTTGGGCCATTACCACCCTTCTCTCAGCAGCAAGTATACTAAGTTTGAATTCTGATCACAATTGATCAGCATCAGTAAGGTGTCCCGAAATTCCACCCTAGAAATGGTTCATTTTGGTGAGCTGAGATCCACATAACTGTTGACGGTTCAGAAATCCCATTCCCAACCACCTGGGATGTGGAAAACCCTGGTAACTAATGGGGATAAAACTATCTACCAACTGGTGATCGCAGGATTTCTGAACCATCAACAGTATCTCAAAAAAAGCTCGCCAGGAGCGCCTGGTCTATTGCTCCATATGCTTTCCAAATGAAGCGAAAGATACCACCTTACTCCAGAGTCGATCGGAACGTTGGATCGAGGAGGAGCTCCTTAGTGCATGATGTTTTTTTTTTTCGCTGGATGTGGGAGTAAGGTGATAGAAACATGGTTGGTGGAATAAGATGGGAGAATTTCCCAAACTGGTAGCCTTTTTTTTGGGTAGCATGTCACATGTTATATTTCTGCCCCCCAAAACTGGTTGACATACCTGCAATGTAGAGGTTTTTTTCAGAAGAAAATTGGCCAGACAGCACATTTGGCTGTCTGGTGAATTCAAGTGATTCGAGCAATAACAAGCAATTTCCTAATTTGTTCTCCTCTTTTCTGGAGCGCCGAAATTTCCGCCCGCACCCCAAGAGATGTTGAATGGGGAACTTGGAAGGCCATTTTTTCAAAATAGAATCTCTATACTATATCCGAGTCACAGGGCGCAGCCCAGTCACAATCAACATGTTTATTTCAGGGATCAAAACAGTACATTTTTTGGGAATCAACTAGGATTTCCCGCTTGAACAGTGGTCGTGTGGTAAAAGATAGTCAAAAGTCAAAAGTCATGATCGTGGTAATTAACATGCGTTAGAAACAAAGAGTTCCTGTCCACCCTTTCTTTTCTCAACCTGTGATGTTCTCTCCGTAAAAAATAAGTGTCACAACTCCCTGAAACACGCTTTGAAACGGCCAACTTTCCATCAGTTTCAGATGTATCGGAAATTCAGGCAATTTTCCATCCATCCACTCCATTTTTTTTAAATGAGCAAATTCAAAGTGGCAGAGCATTTTTACACTAAGGACTTTCACCAGCTTTCCACCGGTTGGAGTCTCAGAGGTTTGTTTCCGAGGGAAAAAAACACCACGGCGTTTTAAAACCCGGAGTTTGTTGTTGAAAGACACGTTTTTTTCAACTCAGGCCGTGAGTTTGGAGGAGTGGAAGAGGTTGCAAGAAGTCTTGAAACTGGAGAGCAGCCTGGGTTGGAAACATGAAAATTTTTGAGGGCCTGTTGACTCCCAAAAGTTGGGATGTTTTTTGGTGGAGCCTTTTTTTTGGGGGTAACAGAAAAACCTGGGGGATGTTTTTTTTTTAAAAGATTTTTTTTTACGAAAAAAACACCATTTTTGCAGCCACTCGAAAGCTGTGGATTGGATGAATTTTGAGTGTTTCTTAGTTGAGGAATAAAAGTGTTTCTCCCATCCATTTCCAGTCTCCAAAAAAAAACGACTTTGAGTCATTGGACTAAAGGATTTCTAAGTGTGGTGGCAATACCCTCTGGTAAACTAACATAGCGATTGCTGGAATATCCCCATGTTCAATAGGAAATACATCTTCAAAGGGTCTATTTTCCGTTGCCATGTTAGTTTACCGGAAGGTATTTTTCATTGTCTCCACAACTCCCAAAGGCAGCCACACTTTTGGCATAACAAATCATCAGTTTCCATTTCTTCGAGCTAAGGCCCAGGCCCTATCCACCCTGAAAACGAACTTTTCAACATATCGCCGAAAAAAACATGTCAGCTTGGGTTTCATGATTCATTTCCCTTTTCAAAAAAAATGGGTCCCCTTTTGTGGGGAATATATACATATTTTCAGGATGGGTTGAAACTTGAAACCACCAAGTTTTGAGTGGCCGATTGGAGCTCTAAGAAAACCCCTCGAGGTTTCAGCTTGACTGTGGCACTGGTGTTTCGACTGTTGAGTGCTCCTGTGGCCTTTTGGCACCTGGACAACTGGAGGCCGAAACTCGAGGCCTGGATGGATTGAAGGGGTATGAAGTTTTTGCCTCATCAATGTGTGACGTGTTTTTTTCCATAGAAATGCATGGATAATATGTTACAATATGTTTGTATGATCTGTGTGCATAATTAATATGTACAGATACATACATCATGCATAATATAGTATACATGATATAATATATCATTCATATGATCATGTATCTTATTGTATTCTTTTCATAGATCACGATTATGGGAAGTTATAATATATATATATATATATATATAAGTATTGCACTCTGATGTATGATTACTATCAGTGCAACTATAGTTATGCTTCTTATCCTGCTTATAGTTCCTTTCATTTTCCTACGCTTTGTTTTTTGTTGCCTTCCCTTCGCTTTCGAGGGCCAGAGATTTATTAGGTTTTTCACATCCTCAAGAGTCAGTTTGGCCACGTCATCAAGAACCATTCGGTCAAACCCATTAGATGCTATTGTATATAGATTCCGCCCCCAAACAATCCATGTATGGTATATTTCCCTACATTAAACATAAAGAGAAACCATTCATGTAGGTAAATATACCTTACCATAACAATCAACCATTCATGTAAGTAAATATACCAGTCCCATGGATGGTACGGGGTTCGGATTATTTACCAAGGGGGCTTGGGTTTGGAACCTGGCAAGGAGTGATTGATCGCTGATGAAAGCGCATGTCCGGAAAACGTGGAACCTATCAAAACTGTATTACTGTATACTCCTGAAGAAAGCCAATTCAGGGAAACGAACCAACCCTTCCTCCTCCCCCAACAAAAATCCCTTGCAGCAAGATAAGATCTGTGTTTTGGTGGAACAAAAAACCCATGGGAAAATCCTGCACTTTTTTCTACAACTCTCCTAAAATATACACAATGGAAAGGGATGAAGAGAACACTACCTCTTCACTGATGGTCCCGTTAGGAATCCCCTTTCAAAACTATCAAGGTTTTTTCCAGCCCCTAACGAGGAATCCTTTTTGGACCCATGGGAAAAATCGAGTTAACTCGATGGCAGGGTGAAGAGGGTCAGTTGGCACGGTTGAGTTTTGAAGCTCGACCCACTATACTTTGGCTACAAGAAGAGTTTGCACATGCGACGCAAGAGATGGAAGCCTTGGTTCCAAGATGTTTTTCTCTTTTTCTGCTGGAAAATCGTGAGGGTTTTCACAAATTGGTGGGGCTTTGGGGCAAGGTTTTTTGAGGTTAAGCCAGACTATGAATTTTGGGATAAAATCCATTAGCTTCACTGCACATGGATGACTTTTTGTGAGGAAAGAATCTTCCATGTTTGCTGACTAGGATCAGCAAAGAAACATGGCATTCCTTCTCCCGGACTGAAACGTATAGCCTGGATTAATTTGCTCTCTTGTTCAAGGAAGATTCAGGGAAATTTGTAGAAAGGTATATTGAGTATTGAAGCAATTGAGTCATTGAATCTTCCCTTCCTCACAGATTTGATGTGACAACTCAGTCCAAATTCCAAGAGGATTCCGGCACCGAAAATTTCCTGCAAGCGTATCGTAAATACTTTCCGGGTGCTGCCTAGTATAGGCACTCTAAAATTTGCAGGATTGATGTCGGCTCTTTATCAAAGAAATCATAGACATCCAGAAGGTTTTTGGAAGACCCGAGAACAAATATGAATAAATTTTGGTAGAGGAAAAAGGAGCAGTTCATGTATTGTTTTTTTGCGATCATTTTTTTGAGTTTCATTTTTTTTGGACCTTCCCGATCCCTTGAGTTTCCTGAAACCCCAAGGGATCCGATGATTTGGATGCCGGACTTGGGACTTGCTCCATGGTTCATGACATCGAGACCTTGCATGCACTGGAAGCTTTTCTTTCCCCATAAGGCCTGGAGAGTCCAAGTGGGAGGTCTGCAAAGTAAAATTCTTTTTTGGCCCAGATCTTGATTTTTTGGGTGGAAGTTAGAAGCTGATTTTTTTATTTACACACACCTGAAAATGAAGGGCGGCAATTTCGACCTCAATTCCGAATCCATTCAACAGAAGCTCGGTTTTTCATACATCAGACGTGTGAGTAAGGCATGGGGCAGATGAAGGCTTCAACATTCTTGTATTCGAAAATCGTCATCCAATCGTATCACCGCTTTCCTGACAGAAATATTCACAGAGCTTGTAAGTTGAAAAAAGTTCAAAGGTTGGAGGTTTGAACTTCCAGAATTTATTTTAATGGCATTCCATATCTCATCCAGATGTTTTTTTTAGCCTCAGTGCAAAAACCTGAAATTGCTATGAAAGTGTTTCTTACCCCATCATCCAGGCGTATTGTGCTGCACTCATCCCTCAACTCCATGGGTCCACGGCCAGGTGGTCCGTGGACGGCTGTGCATGGCAACGACCCATGTGTCGAAAGAGTTTTACTAGGTGGTGGTTTCAAAGATTTCATATTTTCATCCCAAACTTTGGGGAAATGATCCAATTTGACTGATATTTCTCAGATGGATTGAAACCACCAGCTAGCTATGAGATGACACTGGGAAAACAGTGACAACTCGCAGAGAATTCATCTCTTGGCAGCCTTTCTTTACAGTTTGGAAAGGCTTTTACACCAGGGTGTACCCCAAATTACTCTTTACAGTGCCGTCACACACAACATGTTGTCTGGCACCAACAAGAGCACCAATTCTTACCTGGCCAATGGCTAAACTTTCAACTTTTTGGGATTTCACATTTAGTAGCGAAAATAAAGTTCAAACTTTTATTTCAGGGTCCATTGGCTGGGTAAGAATCATTGAATTTCCGATACTTTCAACTCTCATTTTTGGACATGAATGTCACCTCAAAACCGTCTCTGAGTGTCCAGCAATACACAAAATTCCAGAGTTTCTTGCGTCACATGACGCGCGAACAGGTTCACCGAGGTAGGTAATGGCTGAAAATGATTGACCAGTCGATGGATGTTCAACGTCTACTGACAGTTCTTCAAGTAATCCATCATCAGCACACAGTGATGGTTTTGGATCTAGCGGTATTTCGCAGCGACCTGTTGAAGTCTTACTCAAGACTTTGCATCCAGAAGTTGACAAATTTTGGTGATATTGAAAAAGTCTTAGACTAGCCGACAAAATTATTGGATGAACAGAGCAGTAAGAAGTTGCCTTGAACTTTGAAGCAGCTCATGAAACCTGCATAACCGATAGGGGACCCCCCAAAACCGATACCCCGTAATCCATGCTCACATGAACAGAGGCCATCAGTTTCAGATAGGGCTTCATTTCCTTTCTTTATTGTTTGCCTTTTGGGGTGCCTTTCACACCGCTCATGCATGCTTGAACCTTGCTTTCGCATGTTTTTGAAGGAAATAGGCAGGACCCACCGATACCCCAACCGATACTAACCGATCCTCAGTTTGTATCATTTTGATCCCCGGTCAGACCATCCCAGTGTGGAACTGAACAGGTTTAATTGACCAAGACCAGCTGTGGTGAAAGCGTGTGACAACCATTCCTTCATGTTGAACGAATTCTTACATGCCAGACTGGGGAAGAAAAGGCTTTGACCACAGCTCAAAGTTCATGGTTTGCTGTCCTTGTTGTGGGCCAAAGAAAGTCCTATCCTCCTTTTCGTTCAAGTGTCATAGTTTCACCCACAGGATTCATGTTTTCATTAGGTGCCTATACTAAGTGTAACCAAGATGAACGAGGGCGCATTCGAATATTTTTTCATTATCTGCATTTGCTGTCAAAAGGAACTCGCACTTCTTGGCTTGCTCTCTTTCAATTCTCGATCATTTAGCAAATCACTGTAAATCGCATGCTTCTGTTTTGATGTTGATGCCCTGAACATCCAAAACCCTGATAACCGATAGGGGACCCCCCACATTTAGTGATGGCATTTTCCCCAAACAAGTAATTTCGTCCGTAGCTCTATTGTATGGTTTGCTTCATGGTGTAGTCAGCGTAAGTTTTGAAGGGAATTGGTTTGTTTTTTTTGTAAAGGGGAAACTTGAAAAGTGTTTATATAGTACATATATGTCATAGATGGATTTCCCACCTGATCTGGATGCAAGGTTTTCCTTTGTGAGTAGAATGACCTTCAGGTCTGTCGAAACGTGTGGCGCCACCCCTGGGATTTGACCCGATGAGAGTCGAAAGAACGATGCAACCCGCTGACCAGCGAACGGAAGGGAGTGAGGAATGTGGAGCGAAAGGGGTATCGATCAAATCCTGTGTCATAACTGTTAGAGCGATTTGAGGAGCGATTCGAAACCCCAGGTTTCGAGAAATACACATCTTAGGATGGTGAACTGTTTGACTTTTGACTTTTTTGAAATCCGGAGTTCCTGAAATTCTGTATAAATATATACATATATATACATACAGTATCTATTCTCTTGGCAAGATTCTGATTTCTTCAGAAAGGTCTTTCCCAGGGAAAAGGTCAAACCACCGGGAAATTTTCGAGTGTTTTCATTGTTGGTCAGATGGGAGGTCGGTGGATCTTCTCGTCAGCGGCTCCTTTGCTGATGATTGCATCTGTAGTGGACTGGTCTTCTTCAAAGCAACGGAGGTGGCTGATGACTGACGACATTGACATGTCACACTGACATGGTGACATGTCACACTTGGATCCTGCAAGCAATGTCAAAGTCCTTACGTGAAGGACGAAGGGATTTTTTAGTATCCGATAGGTATACGTGGTGTACAAGAACATTCAGATTCAAAAAAAAATAATGCAGTCATCAGTTGCCACATTGTATTTGGAGTTTTTGGTACTGTTGATGGAAGAAATCCTGCACCAGTTGATAGGTAGTGTATCCCATTATTTACAGGGTTTGATAAATCCCAGGTGGTTGGGAATGGGATTTCTGAACCATCCACAGTATTACCTCAGTTTTGATTGATATATTCGAAGGTGGCGGTTTTCCATCCTCCTGTTCTGTCAGGTGGTGATACAGTGGTTGCTACTGCTTCTATCGTGGATGTATGAACATGCCACATCCACAGTTCCTGTTTGACGTTTCTGGTGAGTTGCTGGTGACAAATGGAACTTTCTCCGAGGAATGTTCAGCTTTTTTTTTCGGGTTGGTGAAATGTGAAATTTGGATCTATTCCCCCAGCCAGTAAGAGTGGTAAATGAAGGTTTATCGGGATTCCCTACTGAAAATCTAAGACCACTGGCGGGGTGACTGTTATTGGGTCGTTTTGATTTTTCCATGCTGTGCTTTGCAGTGGAACGTCCGCTGCATCTAACCGGAGGAGATCGCCCCTGTTATTGGAACCTGGAACGGTAGATCCAACATGAAATGGCAAACCCCAAAGCTAGCATCTCCGGGAAAAAAAACCGCATTTTCACCTCGAGGTTTACACCCACGATCAACAAGCCTTTAGTGCCTTCCTTGCAAACCGTCCTGACGAGGCCCGAGAAGAATGGGGAATGGATTCGAGAAAGGTATTTCAATATGAAGAATGGTCCGTTCTTCAAGTGTTTTATTGATCATGACCAAATCAATTTCCAATCGCCAGAAGTTTTCACGTCGCCATTGAAGTTTTGCAAAGATTCCTAATGCTGCCGGTTTTCCAGCAGTTAAAAAAGTGTTCATTTTGAACAACTTGAATCAGACAAACCCTTTCCTCAGCTGTACTGGCCTCTAGTGGCCTTTTCTCGTGGCCTTTAAAAAAAGCAGTGAGTGACATTTTGAAACGAATTATGTCTAATCAACCAATCGTACCACCACCCCCCCGAAATAAGGCCTTATGAAAAACATTGGTTTCCCTTATGAATGGGCTTCGACTTCTCCAATAATTTTTAAAACCAATTTCTGGACCTTAGTTTTTTTCCCCCAGCTGGGGGTTAAACTAAGTGGTGGGGGGGCGGTTCCTTTTTTTGGGTCAGCAAATACAAGTATTTTTCCCTGTCATGCCGATGCCATCAACTGTTCTTGTTGTTCTTGTTCTTGTTGTTCTTGTTGTTGTTCTTGTTCTTGTTCTTGTTCTTGTACTTGTTGTTGTTGTTGTTGTTGTGGTTGTTGTTGTGGTTGTCGTTGTCGTTGTCGTTGTCGGTATTGGTATTGGTGTTGGTGTTTGGTGTTGGCTGGTGGTGGTTGTTGTTGGTTGTTGTTGGTTGTTGTTGGTTTTTGGTTGGCTGTTGTTGACGCATTGAAAGGCTTAGTGATAGTGTTGGCTGTGATTTGTAACCAGCAGCATTGCTGTTTCGTATCAACTATCAACTTAGCACGGTTGGACGATTTTGTCCTCAACTTTGATGTAGAAAATGGTGGGGCTGCTTGTGCGATGATTCACATTTTACGACCGTGTTTTTTTGATTCCAAAATCTTTGATTGTTGTTGGAACATGAAGCAAAAAGGAGATTTCATTGAGTGTGGGAAGTCAAGGAATACTCCAATTTGATACTCGAAGAATATTCTTTATCACAATCACAATTTAAGCCATTACAGTAGTACAAGTTCTTCTTACTCCAACCCATACCCAGGAAAATTCAAATTCATGTCCCGTGAAAAGAGACCAATTCAAAAGGACATGAATCATCATCTTCCAACCCTCATTGCCCAGGGGGGCGAAAATGTTGGTTTTTCCGGGTGACTAGCCGTTATGGCCATTCCCATAGGATCCATTTATATATGGTATATTTACCTACATGAAAACCATTTCATGTAGGTAAATATACCAATCCCATGGATCCCATGGCCATTAAAGCTGTTTCCTTCAATGGTGGTACCCCCAAAACACCCCAAAATGATCATTTTTAGGAAAACCCATGGTTGTTGGGGAAACCCACCATTTTAGGAAACCCTCAATTAGAATCCCTGTCACTTTTTTCGGGAGGTAATTCTCGTCCGGTCCGCCTGTGGTCAGTCAGGACAATGCTACCACTTCGGAGGCCATTTCGTCGTCGAAGCTCTTCAAGCTGTGACCAGGGTCAAATGAGAATGTGAAGGGCATGGTGTATCCTGGGCCGGAGAATTATTTTCATTCTCACCATGCAAAAATGATTCTTATTATATCATATACTGTTTTCTGTTATGGGTTATTGTTTTTGTTATTATGATCATTGTTACTATTGACTAAAAACAGGTTGGCATGGATGTTCTGGAAAGCTTAAACGTAGGGGTCGACGCATCCATCCATTTGGTATCTCAACCGGGCCGGGTGCGCCAAGAAGTAAACAATAGCTGAAATACCCACAACTCAATTTGTTTGTTGAGTTTTTTGAGTTCAATTTTGGGACTTTGAATCACTGTTCTGGATTTTTCACATTTTTGGAAAAAAACAAGGGATCAACCACTATCTACAAAATACAGGTGGAACAACTCCTGTGCATCAAGTTGTGTTTGAAGATCCCGTTGGTGTCAGGGAATCGAAGTTTGACATGAACCAGGTACTTGAATATAGAAGTACCTCGTTGGGCTTTGTTGGACCCTGTGAATGAGTCGCTTTGGTCTCGACATGACATCCAGAAACCAGTGGGTGTGAAGATCAGGTGTGATGTTGCCTACAAAAAAGTTGAGGTCGCAAAAAAAATGAGAATATTGTTACCATACTGTTAGTGGAAGGAATCTTGATTTAGTTGATATGGAACATATCCATACATATCCCATATTCCTACAGGGCTTTTATACATCCAAACGGTGATTGGGAATGGGATTTTCTGAACCATCAGAATATTCAATCGGATTCCCTTGTTGTTTGGAGTCTCAGCGTATGGGGGTTGAACTTGTCACCATTTCGGTTCCAAAAACCTCAGGTGAAGTATGAGAGGTCAAGAAACACCATAGCTTAAATATATGGAAATATGGGCCTTTTTAAAAAGGCCTGCCCCAAACCCAATTTGCCCCGGGAAATTTTTACTGATTTTTGACCTTGATGGATTTTTTTATGAAGCATCTATTCTACTGGTTTTCTAGGTGTGTTTGCTGTTTGCACTCCAACGGATCGAAATGGTGATCGCACAACTTCTGGGGGGGGGGTTTGAGTGAAGGTATTGCCGGGGAAACCAACCCAAAAGTTGTGCACGCTGGCAGGATGGGTAGGCAGGGGATGGCCTGGTTTTACATTGTCATGAAGGTGGAGAATTCTGTGAAATACTTTGTGATATTGGGATGATCATGACAGAAGTAGCATTTTATACCCTTCATGATACCGAAGGTAATACCTAAGGATTTATAGCACGAACTTTTGTGTCCGTTATCCATTAAAGAGTTGAATTGAAACAGGCTACAGGTTTCCTCATTCAAACCTAAAATTCACAGAATCCAGGACTGTTTGGTGACTCAACAATTTTGTGTTCCAAGTCTCTCATCATGAAACCCTTGAAAAAAGCACCCTTTCCAACTTGCATCTTCCCACCTTCCTTTGGAAAACCCCCACCCTAAAAACCTGAGGTTTGTGTCTGCCAGGGTCTTGAATACCACCGGCTGGACTGGGACTCTTGAAACTTGGCCTGGAAGTGGCAAATTTTTTGGGGGAAAAGGTAGGTGGGGCACCCCTTAGAGTCTCATGAGTCTTCTCGGTTTGTTTTTTTTCCCCAACAAAAGGAACTGTTAAACCTCCTTGCTGTTGGGGATATTTGTTTTTCTCCGGATTTTTTTGTTGTGAATGTGTGGGATGTTAAATTTCAAGATGGGCCCAAAAAAAATGTTGTGATAGGGATGATTCTGCGGGAAAACTTCTCAAACTTTCCCTCTGGTTGTCACGGCCTCGTTGATGGATCTTTTTTTGAAAGAAATCGTCGTTTTCATGTAGGATGTATGGATCCTAGTGGATGAAATCACAAGCATCCTTCCCGATTTCGGGATCGTCAAGTGGCCCTATGGCAGGGAATCCTGACATAATGAACCAACCAGAATTTCATGGGGGCCGGAAGATAATCTTTCAGAAATATCTTACATAAGTTAACGAAGGCAAATCATCCCTATCACAATCCTCATCTACACCTCCAAAAACTAACAGTTCGCACCTGAAAATGGACAAATGGGAAGATGAGATTCCTATTGGGAAACCATCCGTTTTTCAGGGTGCGAACTGTTAGTTTCAGGGAGGACAAAATCCATTATTGGGAGCTTCCGGATGGGATTCAGCCTTTTTTCTTTGGTTGCTTCAAATGCGCTAAGGAGAAGTTGGTGATTTTTCACTTCCTTCACGGAGACTCCGAGGTCGGACGTGTGTGTTCTGTGGTGCGGGAAACAACTTCATCATCAAATCCACCAAGGTTTGGTGAAACATTTAAACAGAAAAGATGCCATTTTTCATCAATTTTCACAAATCTCCAACCTGATAATTTTCGGGAAAAAAACAGTAGTGCCAAGGTTGCAAGTTGTAGGGTTGGAACTAACTTGACTTCAGAGGTGTGTATGTTGTATCCTATGTATCCTCATTTCTTTGTAAACTGCCCTAGGACTTCAACAAAAATCTAGGGGGACTTCAAGACTTATACCTTGTGCAAAAGTCCGGACTTTGCACTTGCAAATTGCGTGAAAAACACCAAAAAACCCTTCAATTTATCAGACAATTTTGGTGGAGCGGCTCCAGATGGAAGTTTTTTTTTTTTGGTGGGGCGGTAAGATTTAGGAAACCAAAACATCTTTCCAATTCCGCCAGGTGAATCGAGAACACACGGCCTATGGATGGAATGCCCAATCCGGGTTTGATGGCGGGACCCGTGTTTTCCGTAGGGAAAAAGATGTGTTTTTTTTTTTAAATCCAGCGGGATGAAAGGTATCTGAAGAGTTCCAATTTTTTCAACTTTGGGTAAGTTTTGGTAAATTTTGATTTAAATCGAATTTGTTTGGAAAAGCTACAATCGTGGAAATTCGAAGGAAACTCATAGCAGGGGCAGACTTCAAGTTTTTCAAGCAGGTTTTTTATTTTCAATTGGGGTTCCCTGACTTTTCATGCCATCTCATTTACTCAATATAATACCAAGCATTTCCCTTTTTCCGTGATCCCGTGATCCACTAAATTGGCTTATGGTTCAAGAGTCAAGATGACAAGTGCTCTGCGGGCAATGGCGACACTCTTGCAAACATGCTTCAGGTGGTTGTGATCCATACTTTATTTCTTTCCTAAAAAGTTCAACCAAAGGTTTTGCTTCGTGATTAGCTGGTTGCTTTTTGAGGCAAATTTAATCCCTTAAGAGTTTTGTAGGGATAAGCTACATCACCAACTATGAACATTACAAACTAATCATGTCAAATTAATCTAACATGATTTTTGGCACCTTTGAAAAGAGTCCATGCTTGCTAGGGATGCAGGGGAGGTTTTCTTACCTCGCTTTGGCGTAGGACTTCAAAGTCCCTTCTGGATGTCTTCTACAATCAAACCGAAGAGGAGGCGACTAATTGGTTGAGTTGACCGTGGTTGGAGTGGTGATATTCAAAGACTGGCAACTGATTGGTTGGGGAAATTGAGTGAGACTCTGGTTTTTCAGTGATGATGACTCACAGTTGAGATTTATCTGGCGAAAGTACTAGATTCTGGTGGAGACTCTGCTGTTTCTGCTAAGTCCAAGCTGGTTCATGGTGATATCTACTAATCTACTATATACTATATCAACACCACCCAGCAGGAACCGGCAGTCCCTTTGAAGGAGGTTTTGACGATGACTGTCTTAAGTGGGCTATGTGGAGGGTATTCATTTCGCGACCGGAATTCTTTATGCAGCCAAATCTTCGTTTAGACTTTGTCTTTCGTGCTATACTTAAACCATGCTTTAATGCATAGTTTACATGCATATAGTCACCATGACCAAAGTTTGCATGTTGGAATTTGGTGCTAGGACTCTCTGGTTCCTGCCGTATCCAATGTGGGTAATATCTCTTAACAGATATCACTTGGATGTATCATTACTGGGGCTTGTGGACAACTTCCAATGCAGGAACTCCTTTGAAAAATCGCGATGGGTCCGTTGACATTGGCGAATCAACTTGAGGGTTTGACCATCCGAGAAATGGGAGATAAGTGTGAACCGGCGATTTCGAAACTTTGCATGAATCACCAAATCCATGAGTTTTTGCCACTAAAATGCCATTTTTTTTTTTCTCGTGATTCTTTTAGGGGTCCTTAATTCACCAATGACAAGCTGCAGGTTGATAGACAACTAACTTCACTTTGACAAAGGAGCTGTTGGAATGAGAGTATTCTCCCGAAAAAAACAAACATAGCCATAGGGCCATATCCTAAAAAGTGCAAGTTGGAAGACGACCCTTACCTTTTCAATTGGCCTCTTTTCATGGGAACGCAGTCAGTTTTGGCGTGTGTAAACTCCTTGAAGGTATAAGTCTTTTCTCTCGAGGAGTAATTGAAGCAACTGGGGTGGCTGAAAAGGCCTTGAGTGGTCTCCATAACAGATGGCTCCACAGAATTGTTCTTTTTTAAGTGAAAATATCCGTCATTTGAGGGCCTAGAATGTCCAGTTGATTCAAATTTGCAGGTTCTTTTTCCATATATAACGTATATGTCCACAAAATTGGATGTGTTTTTTGTCGAAAGCCATTACAAAGGATGGACAACTCGCGAAAACAAACTCCTGAAGAGAAACCTTCGTGTTTCATATGAAGGATGTAGGTTGAGTCCAACTCATCGGACGCTCGAAGGTGTATCGGCAACCCTTGTTGCCCGAGCACTTCAATGAGGAGTTGCAGCAGGCGTCGAATTTTCTTTGTGCAAAGTGTCAGTGTTTTTTCGAGATCCCGTAAATGTTTCTTTAGATTGTTGCTAGGTGGTGGTTGTATTTTTTTTATTTTCATCCCTATTTGGGGAAGATTCCCATTTTGACTAATATTTTTCAGATGGTTGAAACCACCAACCAGGAGTTGGTTTATTGCCCTTTGTTTGCAAAAAAATTGTTTCGGTGATGCTGGTCTGAAGTTCGGTGGGTGAAATGTTCCTGAAAAACTTCCAGAGGCTTGGTATTGAAATATAACTTTTTTCAATCAAAGGTTTTAAAACTGGGCCTTCTGGTGGCCCCTGGTGCAATTTCTCCTGCATCATATCTTGTTCAGTCTGAATTCATGAATATATGGTGCCTTGTATCTGGAAGATTCTGAATCGCCTGCAGCTCCGTGTGTTTGACATCTTGCTCCCAAATGAATTTACCAGTCACATATCCAAGTCTAAATTTGCTCAAAGATGACGACGAAGAATTTTTGGAACAAAAGTCCAAAAACATGTTGGTTATCTTAGTTATATATCTTGATTTTTTCAAAATCAAATTGAGGGATTTCCTGTGTTCCTACTCATCTTTGTTTCCTGTTTCCTTCACTGTCTAGATTCTGTAAGCATGATATACAGTTGCTGGATCAGAGGCATGAACTTGAAAAAAGATCTTGAAATACCATGTGAGCAGTGAAAAGAAACAACCCATGGTTGTTTTGGGCTTTCCTTTCGAGGAAAAAACCGAAAAGCTCATCTTGATTATAAGGACGATGAGGGTATATACCCCTTTATGGAAACCCCTTTCTTGACCATACCGAAAATCATGTATCTTCAATCGCCACTGACCATAATGATCTTTCATTTTGAAGGCAAGTCTAGTGAGAGAAGTGGGTTTGAGAAGTTTGTTTGCTTCAATCAAACATACGGTGACGACATTTAAATATGTGGGGGGCCGGCCTCGGCAATCCCTGGCGGAGGTAGTATGAAATATTTGTTTTTCCGGATGTTTAACTTGGCCGGGCCCATTACTTTCTCCACCCATCGCCCATCCACCCTCCACCTTCCACCTCTCCACCCTCCACCTCCACCCCCTCCACTCTCCACCTTCCACCCTCCATCCCTCCGTATCCTCCACCCACTATACAACTTCCACTCTTCATCTCCCTGTCGAAATGAAGGCCAGGTCGGCAGGAGTGACATGTAAATTTACAGTCGAAATGAAGGCCAGGCTCAATTTACAAGAGAAAACACAACGATTTCTCCAGGGTGGAGTTGAGGGTGGAGAGGGTGGAGTCGTGGAGGGTGGAAGGGTGGAGGGGGTGGAGGGTGGAGGGGGTGGAGGGTGGAGGGGGTGGGTGGAGGGTGGAGGGTGGAGGGTGGAGGGGGGTGGAGGTGGAGTGGAGGGTGGAGGGTGGAGGGTGGAGGGTGTGTAGTGGGTGGAGGTGGAGAGGTGGACGGATGGTGAGCGGGGTAAGGCGTAAGGCAGTGTAAGGCGAAGAGTTGGAGAAGAGGGCGGCCTACGCATATCTACCCGGATGTTTAAAAATCTTGGCGGGCCTTCCCGAAGGCTGTCGGAGGTAGTCTAAAAAATCTATTTTATTATTTAAATAGCCGGATGTTTAAATGGCGGCGCCGTAGTATATACATACACATTTATACAGTAAAGGAATTTCCATGGTAGAATCACTTCAAAACGTGTCAAACAACTTTTTTTTTCCCCCTAGAAACGAAAAACGGACCGCTGCGAGGCGTTGTTGGCCTCCCGTCGAAGTGTGCGACCAAAAGAGATGTTGCACTGTGGTGTGCTCCAGTCACTCAGCGATTGGATTTTCCGTGTGGTTTTTTCATCCTACTCCCCTTTAACTAACATGACAATGGAAAATCCACCATTTGAAGAAGTATTTCCTATTGAAAACTTGGATTTCCAATGCCATGTTAGTTTTCAGGGGTGTATTTTTGATGCAGGGAAAAAACCAGGAGTCTTTAATCAACTAATTAACCAACTGAATGTATGAGTATTTTCTGAGACAACGAAGTCAGGGTGAATCACACTGTGAGATGTGAACACATGGAAGGAAAAGGATGGATTCGCCTTTGGCGTCTTTTTTTTCGGTGATCTTTGTTACATTGTTGATGGCGTGTGTGTGAAAAAAGCATCCGCGGGGTCGAGAACAAATTGAGGTTGAATCCTTATTCGCCTGGAAGACAATCAGCTGACGGTTGATATGTTTGCTTCGTGAAGAAAGCGGAGATTTTTTGTTGGGAAATGAGAAGGGAGAGGGCTGAGAGAAAACACACGGACGTAAATTTTTGTGGATGATGAAGAAGATGCCTTAGATTAGAGATGCAATGACACATGTAGTTTTGAAAAAGAACACCTGATAATTTTGTTTTGAGCTCATCACGATAGATGTGCCGTCATTTTTTGGCTCGAAGCTACGGGGGAAATGCTTGGGGGTGCTCAAGTTTTCCTGTGTCTCTCCATTAGGCCAGCTTTTCTGTCCATTGCCCTTCGAACCCTTGAGAAAGCTTTCGGAGTGTTGCACCGTTGCAGCCCCAAAAAATCATCCAAGATGCGGAACTTCCCGAAGACTTTATACAAGCGTTCAGAAAAACTCCGGATGCGGGATGCGCTTTTAAACTTTTAGTACTTTTTCATGGGTAAAAAACTTAAAGTCCATCCCCCTTTAAATGAAATTGAGTCTTTCCGTTGAAAACACTTTTAAATCTTCACCTTTCAAAGATGAAGGTGCTTCAAACACCACCCACCAGTTTGTGTATGTATATATACAGTATATATAAAGTATTTATATAATATGTTCCATGGATGCCCATGTTCATGCAGGTAGAGCACGTAGCACAGTTGTCTTGTGGCTGCAAGCTCTGGCTTGTCGACACAATGAGCTTCTTCCGCCCTGATCGTCTACCTCGCACAGCTGTGGATGCCAGACAATGGAAATGGAAGGTAGTCAAGGGTTGGAAGTGGCGTTTTCAAGACCACATCAATATTTTGGAAATGGAGGCCCTGTTTCATTCAGGGCAAAGACTCTACGATTGTTCCACTCTCGTTTTATACATTTGGTTGACTCTCAGGTAGTCCTTGGGGTGGCTGCCAAAGGTCGCACGTCCTCTAAAAAGTTGCGTAAAAGTCTACATCGTTATAACTTGCTGCTCCTGGTGCTTCACACTTGGCCGTTGCTGGGTTGGGTGCTTTCACACCTCAACCCGTCAGATGCTCCATCAAGATGGTACGAAAAGCATCCATAATAGCCACATCCTCAAAGCACCAGAGACAGCAGTTACGACGTAGACTTGGACGTTTGGAGGTCAACCTTGTTAGAAAATTCACCGTGGAACGATACAATGAATCTTTCAACTCATTTGGGGACTATCTGCAACAATTGGGCAGATCATGGCCATCCACCATCGATGAATACGATTTGGTGGTTGCTGAGTACCTCGAAACTCTTTGGGACTCGGGTGAACCAAAGAGCATGGCCGCTTATACCTTAGCTGCATTGACGTATTTTGTGCCACCCCTCAAGAAACATCTTCCCAGGAGCTGGAAATTAAAAGCAAGCTGGAATTGCCATGTCAAGCAATTCCACTTGATTTGGACACCCTCTTTTCTTTTGTCGGGTACTTTTTACGTTTACAAGAACGCCAAATGGCCTTGGGGTGCCTTATTGCATTCAACGGTCTGTTGCGAACGGGTGAGCTTCTGGAGCTCCGTGCCTCCGATTGTTATCGCAATAAATCTGGTTTTGTCCTCCTCCTAAACCAGACAAAAGGTGGGCAGCGCCGCCTAATACAAGATGAAAGTGTCCTCATCTCTGACCGCCTCAGCATATGGGCGATTGAACAATTGCTTATTCAAAAATATCCAGGCGACTTTCTGGTAGGTTTGTCTCCAGCAGCCTTCCGCACTAAGTGGAATGCAATGAAGGCAAAACTTGGTTTGCAAGTTTTTAGATATTTGCCCTACAGCCTGAGGCGTGGAGGAGCAACCTGGTTCTTCAAATGCACAGGCTCCTTTAGTCAAACAATGACTCGAGGACGTTGGCAACATATAAAAACTTGCAAACTCTACATTGCTGAAGCACAAACTACAATGGCATCCATTGCCCTCCCTCAAACCACCCAGGACGACTTAGCCTACTTGTGTAGGTCAGTGCGGCCCCATCTGGTGCGATGGGCCAGTCGGGTGCGCGTGGAAGAACCACCTTAAAAGGTTTAAGGTTGAAGTCTTCTGTGGGTTCACTTTTCCAGGAACCAGGCCTGGTGAGGTCTTGCCTCTGTGAGGCAGTAACAAGGCCTGGGGTGGCCACTGAGAGGCCACTAAGTTTCACCCTTTACTAAGGTGAGTGCCTAGTGTCCAAAAAGCTGCTGTGCGGCAAAGTGTGAGAAGCTGCATGTTCCATGGATGCCCATGTTCATGCAGGTAGAGCACGTAGCACAGTTGTCTTGTGGCTGCAAGCTCTGCCCTCCCAGCCCACCCATGTGCTCGTGCACCGGTGGGGTACCACTCGCTGGTTGGGAGCCTGGAAGAACCACCTTAAAAGGTTTAAGGTTGAAGACCTGGGATCTTCTGTGGGTTCACTTTTCCAGGAACCAGGCCTGGTGAGGTCTTGCCTCTGTGAGGCAGTAACAAGGCCTGGGGTGGCCACTGAGAGGCCCACTAAGTTTCACCCTTTACTAAGGTGAGTGCCTAGTGTCCAAAAAGCTGCTGTGCGGCAAAGTGTGAGAAGCTGCATATATATAGATATGTATATATAACTAACAAGAAAACTCCTATCAACCTTACCGGTACGATAAGTTTTTGCGAGTCTGACATTTATCGTTTTCCGAGAAAACCCACCCCAGAAACTCTGGGGAGGGGGATTCCTTCGGCCTAAAGAAGTCCGAAGTCCGGCCACCTTTCAGGCCACTTCAGCCTCATCTGTGGGGTTCTTGGCGTGGTCAAGAGCTGAAGGTTTTTGTTTTGTCCACGAAGAAAACTTTTTCACACAGAAAATCTTGCTGAGAGGGGCTTTGGGGGGGAGCATATACATACGTTGTTTCTCACCTAGAAGCAGGGCCAAAAAACAGTCCTGAAGCGAACCATCAAAACCGTGAGAATTTACAAGGTATTTGAGTATCTGAATCATCTGAATCACCCAAAAAATTGGCTGAAAATTTCTTTCAAGAAACTTTCAAGGAATGGCAATTTTGGTCGAATGGCTTGGTTCAATATGTCAAGGTGTCCTATTGGAAGATTGGACTAGACCTGGACTGAAACACCGGGATTTTCAATATGTGAATTTATACATAACCAACCTCTGTAGATAAGTATACATACGTGGAACCCAAATGGCCCTTGTCTTGGGGTTCAACCACCAAAATAGAGGACAAACAGGTTCCAGGTATATGGAGTGAAGTACCTACTCCAGCGAAGGTGAAACGTGAAGATTTTTTCACAGGGGATCCACCAAAAAGATGATCATTCTCCCTTTTTGATGGCATTCTGGTGATTTTTGATGGCATTCTTGAAGATTCATTGGATCCACTTCTCACAAAAGGTGCCACCATTGACGGGTGATCCCCCGATGTGACCAGGTGGGTGCTGTTGGTTTCGTGAAGTTTGGTGAATCCAAAGTGATCTCCACCATGGCGCAGCTTTGGCTTGCATGAAGCTTGTTGTTGTTGTTGTTGTTGTTGTTGTTGTTGTTGTTGTTGTTGTTGTTGTTGTTGTTGTTATTGTTGTTGTTGTTGTTGTTGTTGTTACCTCCTGAAACCCAAGGTTTCGACATGCTTCAAGATGGACATTTTCCAACGTCCGGGGTCCCATCCAAAACTGACCTGGCCTTTTGGAGGGAACGGGGTGAAGTTCTTCCAACGGCTTCGTGGCTGGTGGCTGGGGTTTTGGGTCCCCCAAGGTGTTGCCAGTGGCCTTCGTGCTGAGTATCATTGGAATCATTTGGCCTCTTGGCGAATGGGGGATGGAGGGATTTTCGAAGCATAGCTCTCCCCAAGGGTTGGTGGGACACCTGGGAATCTTGGGGGAATAGACCTACCTGGGAATTTTGAGGTGAAGAATGGCATCTTCAGAGAAGGCTTTGGTTGATCTTTCATATAATAAAAGGCCCTAGAATGATGATCAGTGAGTGTATAACCCACATTGGACCCAACTTCAGTTTCAAGGTTTCATATTGAAATTCACCATTCTTTCGGGAGATTTCTGACTTGGCAGGGTTGGAGTTTGGGTTCACATCCCCCAATTCCAATGCATACATTTGGTGCGAGCTATGTTGGCGTTTACCAGACGGAAGTCTTTGTCCACAGTTTGACTGGAGGTTTGGAACGACAACAAGTCCAAACTTGGCAACCTTTTGCAATGTTTCACACAAAAAGAGGTCATCCTACGTGAACTTTCATCTTCTGAGAGTACATCGTGTAGATGAGGTGCGTCACGACTCCTGGCCTTTGGGATTACCCTTCATTTCATCATTTGTGGTGGATTGGGGAAGTCTCCCACAAAAAAGACAGAGATTTCAAATTTCGGAAGTATCGCCTCTGAAAGCTGATACTGTAGAACCGGGTCAAGACTATATGACTTCCATGAAATTAGGCCCAAATGTGGCCCAAAATACGGTAGGGAACTTGTCATTTTATGTCATTTTTTGCGAGGGCTTCATGGAATTTTTTCCCGCGCATCCCAATCGTATCCCATCGCGCTGTTGTTCAAGGCATTTGCAATTCTTTGAAATTTTTGGATCCGGCACAAGCCCGGAGTAGTGCCAAGTGCCCATTTTATAGGGCGATTTTGAGTGACTGCCGCAGACATGCACTTATGGAATCCAGAGATCATGTTGGATTAAGAAAGTCTTGATGTATCATCCTGTTTATTTGCCCTTCTCAAAGGTTTTGAATATCAAGACATTGAAATTGTTACGTGCAATTTGGTTATGTCGTCATGTAATTTGGGCTTGCCACAAGAAGCATAGCCCCGTATAGGATCGCCGCTATGGCAGGGTCAACTCGGAAAATTCATGTGCTTGGCGGAGCTGTTCACGTGGTTGTGGACAGTGGTTCCACAGCAGGAGACTCATAGACTTTGTCAAGTCTCACAAGGTGTCACGGTGTGTCCCATTTTGTTGAAACGCAAATTGCAAAGATCAACTTTGATGCGCATTTAGTGTATGAAGGTAGACATGAAGCATTCTCGCTGCCCGCAAGGAGAGATCATTGAAAAAGTCCGGGCAACTTTACCAGATGAAGATTGTCATGGCCATGTATTGCTCTCCTGTGGCCTGAAGAAGTTCAAGCATGATGATGTGGTTCCAGATGGCGAAGATTTTGCTAACTTAGCCTTTGCAAATTATTCCTTCCTAGCGCGGCCTGGGCGTCTACAGATTCCCACTGAAAGAAGTGGGATCACCATTCCACAGATCCAGGCGTTGCTAGATTTTGTGTATGGCATGATCGGTGTGAGCGAGCCTGGGCTTTGGGCAGGAAGTTTTGGCGAGGAACGCGGCAAGCCTTTGTCCTTCGATACTTTTAATCTATATCATGCAGATGAGTGGATCATCCGACCTGCTACCGCAGCCCTGCCGGGCAGTTCACATGGCTGCAGCTATGTGGAGCTGCTTGGCAAGAAATGTTTTCTGAGATACCACTAGGACATAACTGAAATTAACTAAATATATAGCACGATACTAAAGACCATGATTTTTTTGAACGGATTTCCGGAAACTACAGATTTCAGCCTCGAAAACCGAGGCTTGTGGCTGAGGAAGCCGCTGCACAGCTGCCCCTTTGGTTTGTCTCACATGCCTGGCTTGAAGCAATCAAGCTGTTTCTCGCTTGCCTTCGCCGCCATGCAACCATCCGCGAGCTTTCAGCCCCGGCCTATTGGGTTTGCGCCTATGCGAACCCGCAGCATGCGTTAGAAGATGCTATCTCCGACAATCCCCGTAGGACTTCTTTCTACAAGGCGATGCAGCTTTGCTATGGAGTACTACTGGTCTTGGATTCGAATGCCACACCATTTTCTCGAATCTGGTGCTGTTTTGAAGAGTCCATCGCGGTCGAGCGCTTAAATCATGACATGACATTGTGCTGAGTCGCATCAGGAGTCACAGTCGCTCTTGCTGATTCTCTTGTATAACAATGTTAACCAATCTTAAACATACTTAACTGTGATGTCAATTGATGTTGAGTGATTTGCTCGCGAGATTTCATCTCAACATGTGCAAGCTAAAGTCGCAGGAAGTCAGCTCCATTGTGGTTGAAGATGGGTTTCTTCGTATTTCTTCCACATGTCACACTGAGGTCGAGGAACGTGATTCCAAGAACTTCTTGCTGGATGTAGCTGCTACAGATGCTGTCCACGAGGCGCATGTTATCACTGATGGCCTAGCTGGTGCTGAAAGCCGCCTGTTGCCACTTCTCGGTCTTCTTTGCAAATCAAAGCGCGAGCAATCTTTTCCGATGGCTGTGCTTGAGAAAGGTTTAGCTGTTGACATTGCTACTGCACAAGCTTCCATGGAGCAAGATAGGACGAAGATCCTGAATAGTATTGCATTTCCACGGGCCAGAACTGTTGCATTGAACAGCAACATTCCAACAGGCCATCGAAACTACGACATTGTGAACAAAGCTTTGGCCTCGCATTTTGCACTTGCAATCATTCACAATGCATATAGGCAAGGCGATGACCCATCCAGGCTCTTGCGAGCACTGCAGTCAGATGAAGAGAGAAGCAGGGTCCAGCTATCTCTGACAGGATGTCAATTTTTCGATGAGCGACACTTGTACAATTTACTAGACCATATGCCCAGTCGTTTGCAAAGCTTACGGCTGGATCTTGGCTACACCGGCCTGGAGTATTTAGAAAACCTTGGTGATACCACTTCGCTTTCTAGTCTGAAGACCTTGGTCCTTCGCTTCACTGGCAAGTTGCGAAGCGTCTCAGGCTTGTTTGCCTTGACCGGGCCTTCATTGCGACATCTGGAATTATGGTTTTCGAACCTCCCAGAGTTGGAGGATATCCAATTTGGTGAGTTGTCGAAGCTCCATTTGCTGTCCCAGCTGGTCCTTTATGTTCATGGCTGTCCACTGGTACCGCAAGCTTCCAAGAAAGCACTGAAACTTGGCACAGACATGCATGGAACATCAGATTGTTGATAGTGAGTAGTCATTAGAGGCAGTGCGAAACAAGTCTTTGGGTATCATTTTAATATCACTGCTGGACATAATTAGGTAGCATCAGACAAAATCTGAGCAGATTTCGCAAGATACCATCATCATGTAATTTGGTACCATTTGGATCCGGAAAATGATGTAATGTATAGAATGTATCGATATGTTTAGTAGAATTTTAGTAGATATCATGAATCATGAAGATATTATATATATGTAGGTATATTTTTCAAAAGACCATGAAGACGGTAGATAAAATTCAAACAAATCATCGAATGTCAGTATTGCATATCATTAAGACTACGGATCCTTTGGAATTCATTTACGTATCATTAAATAGCACCAGACATTCAGATATTGATGACAACGATGGGATGATTGGATAGCCGAAACCCAAGCAGTTTGGACCGAGGCAAATGGCCACTCAAAAGCTGAAACGTGACTCCCACAGATCGCGGCATGGCGGCTCCCACATCTGGGTTCATATCGAGGTGTGGGATGTAAAATGCTGAGTGAAGTTGGCAAAAAAACTTCATGTTTTTGGATGACGGATGGCGCCATGACAAACAGATTTTGACCACAAAAAATCCTGTTTTGTGTTGCAGGACACAACGAGCTGGACACAAAATTTGGGATGCCTTGCCTGGGGTGGTCTGGCAAAGCAGCTGAAGGCAGATTTAAGGGATTCCGAAAATTTCGAACTGGGATGCCGTGAGAAATTATAGGCCTTCATTTTTGATTGGTTGACTCTCACAGAGCTTTCTGTTCATCTTTTCGCTATTTGTTCATTGCTTTCTGCTGCTTTTTTTTTTTTTGCGAAGATTCGAGTCGTGACAGGTACCTGTTGTCAAGCCATGAAAAAAATTCTAGGCATCAGCTCTTCAGGGATTTTGCCATGGATTTTGTCGCTGAGCTCATCCATAAAGTTGAAACTTGTTTTGCGTTTGACAGGCTTGCTCTTCGCAACACCATGTTGAGACAGGCGAGTCCCGAAATTGCATGCTCACAATTGGACCCAGCATCGCCAAATATTTTTTTCATGGTTCTTCAATCATGTCATGTGAGTTAGGTACATATGTATAATATGTATATACGATCTAGATCTAGGTCGCAGAATCATGTCAAATTTGCAGGTTGCTTGCAATGGACCCTCCGTCTTTTCTTGCGATTTCTGGAATGCATGTGACTTGTGACTTGTGATTTGGCCAGCATATGTTGCTGTCAGGACACACAGGAGCTTCCTTCGAGTCAGAGGCCCAAAGCGAAGCTCCTCGGCAGATTTGTCATCCTGACGTCAGGTGCCTCAATAGACTCTCAACGATAAGGATTCTGTTGGCAGTTGTCCAAGAGATGGATGAAAAATGGTAATTGGTACGAGAGATGATTGTTGGATTAAAGGTATCACGATATGTCACTGTTGCAATGAATGGAGATGCCTGCGGATGACCATTGAGCTTTACCCCCTTCCATAGGGCCGCAAAGGGTGTTGGTTCGTATTTATGTTTCCCTCTGAGGATGTGTTTCCCTGCAACTGCTGCAAGAACTTTCACGCGAATTTACATGGCTATTGCAACGCCCATCGCCTTTCTCGTTTTCACCGGCAGTTCTTCTCTAGATGTCATCTCGTGCCACAGCTGCTATAGAGCACGGGAGTCTCCGCGAGTACACTGTACACAATCTGCATAAAGATATATAGATACTGGAAAGATAGATAGACAGAGAGACAGATAGAGAGATAGATAGATAGATAGATAGATAGATAGATAGATAGATAGATAGATAGATAGATAGATAGATAGATGGATATACATGTAGATAGGCAGATAGATAGATAGGTAGATAGATAGATAGATGGATGGATGGATGTATGTATGGATGGAAGGATGGATGGATGGATGGATATACATGTAGATGGACAGATAGATAGATAGGTAGATAGATAGATAGGTGGATATACGTCTAGATAGACAGATAGATAGATAGATAGATAGATAGATAGATAGATAGATAGATAGATAGAGAGATGGATATACATGTAGATAGACAGATAGGTAGATAGATAGATAGATTGATAGGTAGATAGATAGATAGACAGATAGACAGATAGACAGATAGACAGATAGACAGATAGATAGATAGATAGATAGGTAGATAGATAGATAGATAGGTAGGTAGATAGATAGATGGATAGATAGATGGATAAATTGATTGATATACATGTAGATAGATAGACAGATAGATAGATAGATAGATAGATAGATAGATAGGTAGATCGATAGATCGATAGATCGATAGATAGATAGATCGATTTGCATCCTGTTCATGATCCGGTTCTTTCCTGTCGGGCTTCTTTACACGTTTTTATGATGTTTTCAACGTCCAGAGCGTTGCTTGAGGCGTTTCAATGGTCGGAGCTGCTGCTGATTTTCTTGGTGCAGGCTTTTGCCGATATTGAATCCAGAGCATTGCTAGCCTTGATCATCATCTCCCTGCGACTAGGCAGCATCTAGCAACATAGAAGAACAGACATGTTGACTCAAAGCGACACCTGCCACGCTAAATTTTTTTAACTCATGCGAAATCTCGACTCAAATCTTTGAAGTTCCATTTTTTCATCGTTTCTATAATCGCATCTCCATTGCTTTGATTCTGCTTTACTGATATTCACAATAGATGATTGTAGAGTGGCACGCCAGCCGTATCACATCAATCCTGTGCAAGTCCTTTTCATCATTCCAAGACCATTCAAAACCTATGAGACGACACAAACTTTTAGTCACGTATGGGTTGCTTTTGCCACCCTCAACTTCCTATCATTGTGGCCTCATTGCAAATGTTCTGTCATGATAGCTGCAGGTATCCGATGCTATGCATGGGTCTTGGAGAGCTTATAGATATTTCTGCCACCTCAATTTGCCTCACATCACTCTCGCTGCTCTTCGCGAGTGTATCTTATGCTGTGCTGCGTTTCGATCAGTTGCAGCGAGCTACCCTGGAGTTGGCGTTGGCCTCCGAAGCCATTTGTTTACAGGCGCACAACGGTGTAGCGATGGGAAGTTTCGGTAGAGAAAGTCCTTAGATACTTGTCCATCTTTTCTGGGCAAAGCAAGAGCTGGAACTTGTTTTTGGTTGGCATTGCGAACAGTTTGATATTTGGGGAAGATGGGTCGATGCTACGTATGCACCTATTTAAAGATCTTGCAGGTTCCCTAAGATGTGCATGCAGTGCATATTTGTTTCGGTGTTTTTTTCGTATCATTTGTTGGTGTCTTTCTGTTCCTGAACTCAACTGATTTGACAGTGAAGGTGCTTCAGCCCTCAAGCTTGTCGCACCCTTCTCTGGTCTTTGGGACTTGTGCAGATGACTATCCTTGCGTCAAAGATGTGCGACAAGAGAATGTGGTGGATTTGATGCTCAGATAGCACATGACCACTCTTTTTTGCGTGTCCGGGAGGCTTCCCAATATAGAGTTTGGACAAAGACATACAAAGAACTGACAGAAAAGATGGTGTGACATTCCAAAGCCCTTGTTGGTTGCACCCTCCGATAAATCCCAGGCCATGAGAGTTGGAAGCACCGAAAATGACATGTTCGGTTCATTACATCTTGGATTTGGAGGATTTTAAGCCAAGAAGTGGTTTGTTTACCATGCGTTTAGGTGGAAAACTCCTACGTCAACTGCAGTCTTTTCTGGGGGATTTGGAGGTGTGGTAAACCAGAAACACCGCTAGATCATGCCCCACATCCAGAAGTACATTCTTGAAGAGCTAAGTGAGTTTGGTCTATATCTGGCCTCTGCCCCCCATTGATACATATTGTCATGTTGTCAGTGTCAGTAGTTGATTTCATATCCAACTGTAGGAATTCACAGGCCTTTCCATTTACTATCCAAGGAGAAGCAATTTTCTTCAAGCAAAGATGCACTTCGAGAGATTTGAGATTCTTGGATGAGTGAAAACAGAGAACAGTTTTGAGATTGAGAGCTTAGTGAGTTAGTGGTACAACTCTGGTAGATCTCCTTTGGTTTGCCAGTGACGCGAAAACTGCTCCAGTCTGGCTACTCATATTATATATTGCATAGTGACGCACCCAGCATTTCCGCATGGTAGAATTGTAAAACAAAAAGGGAACTTTGATGGCAGCATTTGGCAAACTCTCAGCATATTAAGCTTCAAACCCTGCATGAGTTTAAGCGTGGCCGAGCAATACTGGAAAGAACAATGATAAAGGCATCCAGCCGGGATCCACTTGTTTTCTGGTCATTTGGTTAATCCCATTCCCGGGCATTGTTTTCAGATTCAGTCTCCAGGCATGCGCTGCGCTATGCTGTGGATGGACTGGCAGTCAAAGCGACAATTAAACGTTTGGCGGACCTTGACTGCCAAGGAGACAAATCTGATGCTTGTAGTATGGGGCCGGCCTCGTTGCCAAAAGCGTGCCCGGGGGGGGGGGGTGCCCTTAGGGCCAAAATTTCCCCAATTATTTGGAGGGATTGGAGGGCCAGTTTGAGTTTATTGGACTTTATTTTTGATTGCTTTGATTGGACCCTCGCTTGATGTTGCGTTGATTAGCACATTCTTAATCATGATTTGTTTGTGCAGGAGCGGACTGCTATTTGGACATTCTATCCTGCGAGATATCCTGCGAATCTTTGCGGCAGGTGCAAAGTGTGTGGGAAGCCTTGAGAAAAAGATTTCAAAGCGAAGAAGAGCCTTTGAGGATCGTAGCATTGTGGGATGGATCTGCTCAAGAGGAGGAACGTAGATGCAGTAAGATCGTGCTCTCCATGGATTGTTTCCTGCCTTGCATTCTCAATCCTGGCCAAACATGTCAGTTCCGATCCCTCTGATGTCACAGAGAATCCGGTGAATTCTTTAAAACATTTTGACACCGTGGAAACCGTAGATAGAAAATCCAAGTTCCACCTTGTTGGGGGTCCAAAGTTGCAGATGGCCGAGAGCCACAAGGGCAAAAGATGCTTAGGGATCTATGGGACGGATACCCCTCCAACTCAGGCTATCTTGCCACGGTCATCCTTGTCGTCGCTCCCTTGACGAAGTTGGAGAATGACCTCAGCGGTTTGTGTCGTTTGGCCAACAGTTTTGGCCTTTTGGATGAAGCAAAACCACGAAGATGGCTTCAAAGTGTGGATGGCTCCGCAGATGAAGCGAAGCCATTACATCCCGCACTTCGGCTTTCTATGGCGCTTGTGCGTCTCATGGCTTTGCTCATTTCAGTCTATTTCATGTGTCAATATCTTTTCCGCTATGGTCCATCCCATGTCCAAGCTTCGCTCCCAGTACATTTTCGAAACTTCCTTGCACTCACAAGCACAGCGTCCATCGTGGAAGCTACGTCATGGTGGAGTGCTGTGTGCTTGGCTGCGCCATATGCAGTGCTTGTGATTGTTTTCTCCCATGACCTAGCATGGACTCGCCCCAAGACTTCAAAATTGAAGCTGTCACAGATTTTGTACGAACGGTACTTTGGAATTGAAGGATGGCACTATGATCTAAAAGTAGCTATTTTGCAAGTTTTGACTGTGCTGTTGCAAGCACTTGGCAAGCTACATTTACTCGGTGGCATTACCATCTTTGCAGTACGACAAGATAGTTGGGCAACACAGACATTGAAGGGCATTTTTTGGGCATTTTGGTTCCTTCTTTTGTCAAACAGCTTATATCCAACTGCGATTCTCATTTTGCCAAAGATCCCCTGGTGTCGCTATGCGTGTGCCTTATTAGACGTCTGCATGGATCTTGGCTATATTCTGACCTACTTGCTGCTAATTGTGATCGGCATGACGGAGTTGCATTCGGAGATTTCAGTCTCAGGAAATTTTGGTCGGCTCCAAAATAATCTCAACTTTACAAACAGCACCTTGATGAAAAATGGTTTACATAGTTTCGAATTCTTGGAAATGTGTTTGGGCATGTTTGTGCTTCTTGTTGTTGTTGTTGTTGTTGTTGTTGTTGTTGTTGTTGTTGTTGTTGTTGTTGTTGTTGTTGTTGTTGTTGTTGTTGTTGTTGTTGTTGTTGTTGTTGTTGTTGTTGTTGTTGTTGTTGTTGTTGTTGTTGTTGTTGTTGTTGTTGTTGTTGTTGTTGTTGTTGTTAGTTGTTGTTCGTTAGTTGTTGTTGTTGTTNTTGTTGTTGTTGTGTTGTCGTCGTTGTTGTTGTTTCACAAATGTGCGAATAGGAGATGTTCGTATCGTGTTGTGCCAAATTGTGCAAGGTATTAGCCCGGTGTTTGCTTTTCCTTCGAGTCTCCTTCAATACTTGTCGGTCTACATGAGCATTTCACATGTGTGTTGCGCTTGCCGATTGTTGGAGAGAACTGCCTGTCAAAGACAGTATGGCTATGACGAAGTTCGGCACCAAAGTCAAGGACCTTGGCGAGACCTGGTTGGCCTGGGACAGGTGAGAAGATGCCTGAAGTATGTCTACTCCCCATGTTTGGTTGCTGTGATCGTTATATTGCTCCTTTCTCCGGATTTCTACCCTGGGCACACGGGCGACTTTGCATGTTTTCCATGCCTCTGCGACAAAGGGCACTTACAAAGCTGTGGTTTGGCAGCCAAGCTGCAGCAACAGCAGCTGGCCATTACGAACCTGACCAGCATCGACAAGCACGCCTTCAAAGCTTTAGGCTGTCAACTGTCACAACTTTCCCTTGCCAACAGCTCCTTGTTCCACTTGAATTCTAAGTGCTTCAAGGATTTGTCTTGCTTGCGAGTGCTGGACCTGGGTCGTGCCAAGATTCGGAGCTTGCACGAAGAGTCTTTCTTTGGATTGAACAATTTGGAAGTGCTTTCTTTGAGCGGGAATGAACTAACTGAGATCACGATAGCACACCTGTCACATCTCCCATCCCTGGAGCAGCTTTTGTTGGGCAGTAAGATTGCTACGATCCGCAGTACGAACAATACGATCGCCAACTACGGTGGCATGAAGGAAATTGAAACCCAGGGTGGCAATTCAATCAAACTGCTTCCACCAAGGCTTCTTCAAGGAAATCCACACCTCAAAGGCTTGGACATCAGCGGCAACATCATAGAACAACTGCACCAAGATACGTTCTTGGAAGCAACTCAGCTGGAATATTTGGACCTGAGCTCAAACCAACTTCATGCACTTCCTGAAGGAATCTTTGCGGGATTGTCCAAGCTGCAAGAGCTGTATGTGTACAACAACAGCCTCAGTACACTTCCTGAACAAATCTTTGCGGGATTGTCCAAGCTGCAAAAGCTGTATGTGTACAACAACAGGCTCAGTGCACTTCCCAAAGACATCTTTGCAGGACTGTCTCAGCTGCAAGAGCTGCACGTTTTCGACAACAGGCTAATTGCACTTCCTGAACAAATCTTTGCGGGATTGTCCAAGCTGCAATTTCTGAGTTTGTACAACAACAGGCTCAGTGCACTTCCCAAAAACATTTTTGCGGGATTGTCCAAGCTGCAAGTTTTGAGTTTGTCCATGAACAGCCTCAGTACACTTCCTAAAGAAATCTTTGCGGGCTTGTCCCATTTGCACAAGCTGTACCTGTGGAATAACAGGCTCAATGCACTTCCTGAACAAATCTTTGCGGGATTGTCCAAGCTGCAATTTCTGGCTTTGTACAACAACAGGCTCAGTGCACTTCCTGAACAAATCTTTGCGGGATTGTCCAAGCTGCAAGAGCTGTACCCGGACGGCAAACCGGCTCAATGCACTTCCTGAACAAATCTTTGCGGGATTGTCCAAGCTGCAATATTTGAGATTATACAACAACAGGCTCAGTGCACTTCCTGAACGAATTTTTGCGCGATTGTCCAAGCTGCAAATTCTGAGTATGTACAACAACGGGCTCAGTGCACTTCCCAAAGACATCTTTGCGGGATTGTCCAAGCTGGAAGAGCTGTATGTTTACAACAACAGGCTCAGTGCACTTCCTGAAGGAATCTTGGCGGGATTGTCCAAGCTGCAAATTCTGAGTTTGTCCATGAACAGCCTCAGTACACTTCCTGAAGGAATCTTTGCGGGATTGCCCCATCTGCACAAGCTGTACGTGTACGATAACAGACTCATTGCACTTCCAGAACAAATCTTTGCAGGATTGTCCAAGCTGCAAGAGCTGTATGTGTACAACAACAGACTCAGTGCACTTCCCAAAGACATCTTTGCGGCATTGTCCAAGCTACAAGTTTTGAGTTTGTCCATGAACAGCCTCAGTACACTTCCTGAAAGAATTTTTGCGGGTTTGCCCCATCTGCACAAGCTGTATGTGCACAACAACAGCCTCTGTACACTTCCTGAAGGAATTTTTGAGGGATTGTCCAAGCTGCAATACTTGAGTTTGTACAACAACGGGCTCAGTGCACTTCCCAAAGACATCTTTGCAGGATTGTCCAAGCTGCAAAAACTGTATGTGTACAACAACACGCTCAGTGCACTTCCTGAAAGAATCTTTGCGGGATTGTCCAAGCTGCAAATTCTGAGTTTGTACAACAACGGGCTCAGTGCACTTCCCAAAGACATCTTTGCGGGATTGTCCAAGCTGGAAGAGCTGTATGTTTACAACAACGGGCTCAGGGCACTTCCAAAAGAAGTCTTTGCAGGATTGTCCAAGCTACAAGTTTTGAGTTTGTCTATGAACAGCCTCAGTACACTTCCTGAAGACATCTTTGCGGGCTTGCCCCATCTGCACAAGCTGTACCTGTACGATAACAGGCTCAATGCACTTCCTGAACAAATCTTTGCAGGATTGTCCAAGCTACAACTTCTGAGTTTGTCCAACAACGGGCTTAGTGCACTTCCCAAAGACATCTTTGCGGGATTGTCCAAGCTGCAAGAGCTGTATGTGTACAACAACAGCCTCAGTACACTTCCTGAACGAATCTTTGCGCGATTGTCCAAGCTGCAAGAGCTGTACCTGGACGACAACCGGCTCAGTGCACTTCCTGAAGAAATCTTTGCGGGATTGTCCAAGCTACAAGTTCTGAGTTTGTTCAACAACAGGCTCAGTGCACTTCCCAAAGACATTTTTGCGGGATTGTCCAAGCTGCAAGTTTTGAGTTTGTCCATGAACAGCCTCAGTACACTTCCTAAAGACATCTTTGTGGGCTTGTCCCATTTGCACAAGCTATTCATGCACGATAACAGGCTGAATGCACTTCCTGAAGGAGTCTTTGCAGGTCTTTCTTACCTGCAGTTGTTGGACTTAAGCAACAACTGGCTCAGTGCACTTCCTGAAGGAATTTTTGCTGAGCTTATGAATGTGCAGTACATATTCTTGGAGGGCAACAGATTGAACTATTCAGTCCGTCTTTGTGTTGAGAAGCATCTGAGTTGTCAGGTATGCGGGTGCAGGTAGGACCAAAGTGAACCATGAACTTTTCTCAGAATTTTGTGAAGAATGTGGCAGTATGGAAACGTCGCCGGAAAAAGGCTTGTGCAAGTAGTGCAACTACTGTAAGTGATTGAAACCATTCTCTGGTGCTTGTTGGTTGATGGGCCAAACGCCAAATCTTTTTTTGTTGGATGTTCCGATCTGGTTTCTTCAAAGCCTCCACAACAACAACAACAACCACAACAACAACAACAACAACAACAACAACAACAACAACGACAACAACAACAACAACAACAACAAGAACAGAACAAGAACAAGAACAAGAACAAGAACAAGAACAAGAACAAGAACAAGAACAAGAACAAGAACAAGAACAAGAACAACAACAACAACAACAACAACAACAACAACAACAACAACAACAACAACAACAAC
>DF239754.1:91867-167491 GCA_000507305.1 Breviolum minutum Mf 1.05b.01
CGTCTCCTCCTCCTCCTCCTCCTCCTCCTCATCATCATCATCATCATCATCTGTCGTCATCATCATCATCATCATCATCATCATCATCATCATCATCATCATCATCATCATCATCATCATCATCATCATCATCATCATCATGCACACCACCATCATTCTTAGCCTTGTCATTATTATAATTATCGTTATTTTTATTGTCATTTTTATCATCATCCTCACCATCTTCATCGTCATCATCGTCAACACTTTTTTCACTGTTATCATCATTGTCATCATCACTGTCATCGTCATTCTCGTGCACTTTGCATCATTGTTCTTGGCCTTGGCATTGTCTCATGAACACCAATCAATAATCTAAATAATCACTATGATCATCACGCTCCTCTCTGGGGCTCTTACAACCTCGCAAATGCATTCGCATCACTATGAGCAAGCACCTCATTTGTTCACCGAACTGCTGCTGTCAAAAGAGGAGCTGGTTTCTTATTGTTTTGGGGTTTACTATCCAGCCATGTAAGAATTTAGTAAGCAATAGGTAGTAAGAGCGACCACAATCATCATCAGAATCATCGTTTATTTTTGTAGGGGATATCTGTGGACAAGCCAACATAAAATGATGTATGATACATGAATACATGATATCTGTTTTTGTATAAGAAACCTTTTTTTCTGTTTATGTCACAGCGGTTTGATGGGATTTTGTAGATTTGCCAATTTGCTCAGGCCGGATACCACGGATTGGACCAGCAACAGATCCAACAGGTGAAGTGTCAGTGGTTGACCCACGTGGCGATGAGTCAGTACCCCAGGGTCAAAGATGTTAGGGTGAACCAAGTCCCATAGGGAATCAAGCTCCTTGAAATTTCTGATAGATATCTTCCAAATTTCCCATATTTTGACAGGGAACCTTCCTTTTCTTAAGTATCACTTTTGGTACCTGAAAGTTGTAGGCCTTTTGTTTCGTCCAGAAATTGTGGGCAGGGATGGATTTTTTTCACAATGAGAGGCTTCATAGAAGTATCAGATATCTTGATCAAATTGGGACAACCAAGCGCCATCAAGAAATTTTGGTTGATCAAAGTTGACCAAACACTTTCTTTACGAATTAGTCCCTTTGCCTCAAGGGATCATTAGTTGATATTAGTTCTAAGATAAACTGAAGGAATCACTTTGGGTGGCCAATGACTATCATCTCTTTATTTCTATTGCTAGTCATGCCACAAAACGCGGGCGCAATCGTGGAGTAAAACGCTTATTTTACAAAACTCCCAAAACACCAAGCACGTGTGCGAGCTAAGCAGCATCTAACTTGGCAAATTATCACGGCCAACCTGCCGGTTGGTCACCCCAAAATATGGTTTAGGAAGGGAGGGGCCCCCCCGAAAATGACCGAAAAATTCAGGTTTTAGGAATTATAGTAATTGGCCCAGATCTGCTTGTGTCACGTGTATAATATGGATTGTTCTATATAATATGGATGGCCGTTTCCGACACCTTCCAGGAGTACCAGGAGGCTAGCTCCTGGACAGGTGCAAGAAAGTGGATGTGCTTGTTTTTTTGGGAGGGTGACTTGGCAATGTGGATGAAGTCCAATGCGACTAAGGAGGAGATAGTTAAGGGATGCTAGCAGGAAGATTATGCCGACCTTTCCCACCCAAAAAAAAGGGCAGCCCTCTGCTATTCATGGAGTCTCAACTCTCAACATCTACTAAGATGAAAACCAACATTTTGCAGCAAAATATAACACAAAAAAGCCCTTCATCCTTCAGCCATTTCTGGGAGAAAAAAACATTCCAAAAGTCGTCTCATGATCCATCAAAGTCTGATCCCTCAAAGACCAGTGACATACCCCACTGAGTTTGTTGGATTTGAATTCTCAGGATTTTTTGTCACCCGTGAGATAGTAAGGGTTGATGGATGAGATTTGCCACCTTTTCAATCGAGAAATCCTGAAGCACCCGCGTTGTTACCAACAGGTCATCCTTGCTCCTCTTTGTCATGAGGCCTTTGGTTTTTTGGGGTGGGGGTGGGTTGTAAAAGACACCGGGGATAAAACAAGAGTTGATGCTCTTGTTTGAAACATATACAGTATAATATTGAATATATACACATAGTATTTTACATACACCATTGCATACGTATATATCTATATATACCTATTAGATTGCCTTTTTTCTTTCCTCCACCTCAACATGGAAGGTTTATTGATTGAATTGCCCTTTGTGTCCTTTACAAAAAAGGGGGCTTGAACCTGCTGACAGACTATCGAAGTCAAAGCCACGTGAACTTTTGGGAGGCTTCCCAATTGGAAAGCCATTTTTCCAATTCTCTTCATAGAGAAGATTCCTTGCTGGAAAGCCTCCAGATGAAGATTTTGGATTTTTGGAAGATCAGTTTGGGAAGCCAACACAAGGACCCTGTGTTGGCCACTTTTTTTTTGGGCCACCCTTCAACAAAAAAAACCTCTGGATGGGCGGCTTTTGAGTTTGGTTTGATTTTGTTTGGCTTGGGGGTTGGGTAGCTCGATTCATCACCAGTATTCGGGTGTAGGTCAAGCAGAATGGAGACCGTCGCTTCTGCACAAAATGCGAGAAGTGCCCCCCCGCCGATTAAACTATCAGTCCCGCCAGCAACCAAGGGGGAAGGGAATTGCTGAGCCTCAAAAACGTGAAAGCATCAACCCAAAACACTATACTCTGGACATTTTTCCGCATACCAGAAATGATGCTCTGGAATCTGGATGTCAGGGTTTGAATTGCAATATGAGGCTTCCGTACTTTGAAGGCTGTTGCTTTTAGGTGTGTGGTGTGGCATGTTTTCGTTGCAACTGCAGCAACCGGTTGGGAAAGATAAATACCGCGGCTTTTCGGGAAGGTTCCGAGTCGAAAAAGCAGGAACAGAACAGCACATTGGAAACGAAGAACATTGGTTTCAGGGAATGAAAAACACTTTGGAAACAGAAAACACCTTTCTGGAAGAAACCCATAGGGAATCAAAAAAAAGATCAAAAAAAGCCATCCTTTCCGTCCACAGAAAACCAGGGTTCTTGGGGGAGTCTTTGGTGTGTTCAGAAGGTCTGCCAAGTACAACTTGGGATAAAAGAAAAACCTAGGGCTGTTTTTCAGTGTATGAGAAAATGACCCCCCTCAAAAGAAAAACAAGACCCCAAGAAGGAAGAAACCTTGGTTGGTTGATTTTTAATTTTTGGGGGAATTTACAACCGCCACTCTGTTTCGGGGTCCACCATAAGAACCTTGTTAGATGGGAAAATCGGGCCCCCAAAGATTGACAGGTAGCAAGTCCCTTGGTGATGTAGGGTTTCTCCCATTTTCTAGGGTTGTTTCAGGTGATTATGGCAAACCCTGTGTTTCCTTTAATGTATCATGGAATCGGATTTCCCTCCTGGAATTTCTTTTTTTAAATGTTGCCAGGTTTTTTAACCCAATTCACGGTGGAATTCGTCAGGTACAAACCTGATAGATGTCGAGAGCTTGGTTTCGTAGATCATCTCAGCTTCATTTAGCTTAGCTAGCTTGAAGATCAGCATGGATAGGCAACAAATCTCTATCCACAAATTGCCTTCAAAAACACCATACCTTTTGGGATGGAAATGATACGGAAATCACTTCATATGATTAAATTCATAGATATGCAAATCAAGAGTATTTTTCTTTATCCCAACTGTTTTTTGTCCAGATTTCTGAAGCATCCAACAAATATGACGCATCATCAAACCAGGGATTTCTTTAGTCTTTCCGAGTGATAAATCAGGTCATCATTGTCGCGTTTGCAAGTGCATGGCTCAGTTGTGTTAGTGATTTGTTGAAGGCATCTTTATGGATCCCACCCCTCTTCTATGACAAATCGTTGCCAGACAAAAACGCACAGAAAAAACAATACGTGTTGACAAGTGAGTTTTTTCGTTCAGATATTGACCCACATTGATAGGGTTTTTCATGGTTTCATGGTCGAAGGGTATTTTTGTCCCCACCTTTGGGGATGAGATCTGAGATACCCGGAAAATCACGGGATTCTGTTGTTTTCCATTTAAGGTTAAGTGGCAGTGATGGATCTATCCTCAAACAAGTTAAACTTATCCTTTCTCAAACAAGTTGTGGTAGAATATCTTCAAAGAAGTTCGAGTTGAAAATCCTGTTCAAAAGCAATAACGTTTGTTTTTGGTTTCTACATGTCTCTCTTCCACATCTTAACCCCACTGAGCCATTGATCACCTGGTTTGCCCAGTTCATGTGTGCTGCGGATGGACCATCATTGCCCATGGATTGCCAACTGTGTTGGATTCAGGAAACGGCGGCCTCCGCCTGGGGTGTGTGTGTCACAGATAGCCTTGGGGGAAATGGTCCACCGGAAACAGTCATATGGAAAAGTTTTTCCTGCACATTACAGGGGTCATTAAATTACCCATATTGGGGGGCATCAAACAATACAAATCTATGGTACTGGTAATTTTGAGGGACTTCGCGAAAATAATAGTGCATGAAGCTTGGGTTGGTGTCATACAATGACCCCTGCATTCATTTTTCCTGCCAAGCCAGTTGGTAAGTGAGTCTGGTTGGTGCTGCATCGCAGGGTGGTTGGACCACCATTTACGCCAAACTCGCCTATCGTCAACAACTCTTGTCAGAAACAGTCAGGTTTTAGGTGGCTCTCTTAGCAAAACCCACAAAACACTGCAGCTGATAAAAGTGAAACATTTCTATTTGTTCCCATGCCTTGCAGGAATCACAAGTACTTCTTCTTGTTGGCACTTTGGCAACAATTTCTGCAGAGCAAGTTATTGGTGTTGGGACGGGGAAATCACGTCTTTTTTTTCAACCCAAAGGATGCGTTGTTTGTGTCGCCAATGAAAGCCCCAATGGAGTGGAAGTCGGCGGAGGTAGTCAGCAGACTTGGAGTCAACAGTTCCACTTCTGTGATGGACGTTTCAAAGGGGTCAAACGTTGCAATCTCGAAAGATCAAGCATATAAGACGCATCTTTCATGAGGCACCTTTGGCATAGATAATCCTTCTAGCATTGGTCTACCGCAAGGATCGGGGGGGAATTCTCCAGGGACCCGAATAGTTAGACCCGGTCTCCCATGGGCTTCCCATACCATTCCCATACTTCAAGGGATTCTTATGGGAGTCGTATGGGAGTAGCATGGGAATGGGGGTCCCACTATTGGGGCCCTGGAATTTCCCTTGAAAGGATTTTTTCTTCCGATATTCTCAAAAAAGTATTGAAGTCAAAGCCCATATTCCATGGCAGGATGATAGAATTCTTTCGGGATAGGATTCCTCAGAAAATTCAGTTTTCTTTTAAAGCTTCTAGGAACGACCACATATTCCCTTCCAGTCAGCACTTTTGAGTCGATGAAGATTCCAAACATCCCATTTGGTGGGATATGTTATCTACATAGTTACCTGAAGGTGAATACCAGAGTCACATTAGAACGATGATGTGTTGATGAGTTTTTTTGACACCAAAGGTGGGTTATTGCTTTCTGAACTGCTGCTTCATCGTGGTGTCCATGACCAGTACAGTGTGCGGCATCCAAGTCCATGGAGTCCATGGCGCCCCCGAGGTTTGAGCCCCATTTTTTGGTGATTTGATCACCTGCTGGGAGGATTTTTTGTGTTAAGTAAAGTTTCATATACCCTCCCCCTTGTGGGAACTAGCGGCATCACAAAAAAAACCCTTTTTCCCAAAAGTTGGGCACAAACTTGAGTTGATGATTGAAGGGACTCAAGATATCCCATTGGTGGGATATGTGCTCGTTTTTGCTCGGGGAGGGTAGGGGATCTTCCAATCACGGCGATGAATAGCGCCTCCAGTGGACCTTTTTTCGTGAAATCTCCCGCCGTCGTTTTTTAGACAAACGGATGGTGATTCCGGCGACATTTGGGAGGGTTCAGGGTTCGGGGTGCCAAAGGAATTTTCGGGATTTTTTAAACTAATGCCAGAATTCAGAAAGATTGAGTGGCAAGAAATGTAAATTTGAGTAGGAAAGCCTAGAATTTTGGACCCTGAATTTGCGACGATGCCTAGCCTTTGGAAGGAATCACAAGTTTTTTCTTGAGGAAGCATGAGCAGAAAGAACGAAGAAGAAGGTCGTTGAGTCTTCACTTTCCCTTCCTCCACCTTCTTTTTGTCAATCCTTGGAATCTCTATCCGCGTAACCTGCAGGTTACAATCTGTCTATGAAGAAATGGATATTCGGTCGAGGGTGGACCTGCCTTTGTTGAGATTATGGATCTCCGGTAAGGCAAGTTGCATAAGGTTTTTTAACAGATTTTGATGGATCCAAAAACAGTGGCCCCGGACAAGAAGGTAAACAATTCCAGCAGTTATGTACCATTATTTGGGAAGTATCCAACCTATACTCATGTGAAGCCACTATATTTGATTACCTCCACAATACACTCTGACAAAATTGCTGTAAGGAAACCTCTGCTGGTTGCGATTGCCATGTTGATTGATTTTTGGAATCGAGCTTGAAAGGATGTATTTGTTGATTTATTTATAAGACTAGGCTGCAGATGTTTTGGGCATGTGACAAGTCATGTGACAAGTTTTGAGCATGTTGTTTCAGCAGAAACTTTTACTACCACTTTTTCCATGTACGCCGGAACATCATATTCCAACACATACGATATCTTAATCATTTTAAAATGATACATGATCATGTTGATTCTATGTTGATTTGGGATCAACGATCTATTGTGTAGCATACCGTAACTGTAAATATTATTGTCTTTCCCAAAAGTAAGCTTCCACTTTACCTGGCCTTTGACTGATCACTTGATGTCAATACAAAACAGCGATAGTCTGGTACAGTATATGAAGGGAGTGGTTCAGGTATTCCTTCCATGTTGGGTGAATCATAACCTATTTTTTCCCCAAACAAGAAAAGTGAATAGTAAGGGAATCCCTTGGACAAAAAAATGGCCGGGTCCAGGCTGGTGAAAGCAATACCATTTTAGCATCACTATAGGCAGTTCCGTTGGTTGAAACCCACGGGGAGCTCGCGCATCGGACTTGCCAGTTTATGATGGTCTTTGGCCTGACTTTAGCCATGATTATGGGCCACTTGGATTTGAACCAAAAAAAAATGTGTGGAATTTGTGAAATTGGAAAACTGATCTGAAATGCACCCCATGAAATGCTCTAGAGAATTCAACAAGTTTTACATATCATATACAGCATATATATGTATATTTATATATACATATATAAATACATCCATAAATCTCATGACTAATTTAGTTTTTGCAACATCCCTCCATGTGGTTCCTTTCAGCGATCCATATGAAAGATATTGTTAAAGTGCCACCACCTCCATGTATCATGACACCACTTAAAAACCTATCAGACTTCCAACGCATCATTCCGATTCACATCTGAAGAGGGATCATCAAATGTTCCTCAATATTGGCTCAAATCAAACATCGAGCAAATATGTATGGGGTCATATTGAGTGATTTGCAAATCAAACACAAAAAACCGTGCATTGTTTGGGTTGGCTGTCAGTAATGACAAGCTGCTTGTTGGTAGAGGTCCTTGGTCAGATCTTGTCACAGTTGCGAGGTGGCTTGCTGGGAAGTTTCTTCACTTTCCATTGCTGGCTCCTTGGCCAACAACAAATTCCTGGGAAAGTTTCCGTTTGGGAAAAAAAAATCCACGGAAAAAAAAAATGAGCCGGTTCCTTCCGTTGGCAACGGAGAGTTTGCGGGGTTTTCGCAAGTTCGCTTGACTACAATCAAGGTTGAGCTCGCAAGCACTGACGACCATAGAGTTTTGTCTCTTGGTCAAACAGATAGTCCTTTGCCTCATTTTGAAAAGAACAGCTTTTTGGTCAGAAGTATTTGGTGTTTTTTTGTTTGGTGCTGTGAAATTTGGAGATTTTGGATATTTTGAGATGACCAGTCTGTGGTTCATTGCAATCATTCCCAAGCCTTGAAGGTGAGAAAACCAGTAATATGAGGTGCCAGGGTGAGGTTGGGAGGTTGGGAGGCTGAGAGGACATTAACCATCAAAAGGTTTTTGATCAAGTACTAGTTACTAGTTAGATTTCATCATCATCATCATGATCATCATCATCATCATCATCATCATCATCATCATCATCATCATCATCAGCCATCTTCCATCTTCGCCTGTGCAGTCGAGCAGTTTTCTACGACCAGGGGCTCTATGAGTGCCTTGGTGATGTCAGAAAAAGTCCTTGGTAGTTTATCCCATGATTTACAGGGTTATATACATCCCAGGCGGTGTAGGATTTCTTCCATCAACAGTATGGGAAACTTCACGAAGCTCAAATTGGTGGCTTAAATTATCAGCTTGGTGATTTTTTGCAATGCTGTGGCATCAAAGTGGGCAGATTTTTCCCAAGCAGCTAGTTTGGAATATCGCAAAACCCCTTTTCTTTCAGGAATTCAAACGTCCTGCAAAGATGTGCAAAGAATTTACCAATGTCAGTTGGATGATTCTTGAGATATGATGGGTCTGAACTTTGAAATCACCAACCCGAAAACTAGCATGACAATCGAAAATTCACCATTTGATCATGCATTTGCTGTTGAACATGAGGATTTTCCAGAGTCATCGAGGTGGTGATTTCAAATATTTTTGAATTTTTACCCTTACTTAGGGAGATCATCCAATTTGACGAGCATATTTTTTTTTTTCTGAGCCGCATATAAGTTGATGAGCGTTTTTTTTGATCCTTTATGTTAAAACTGACATCACCATATCCATATCCTCCTCCCTCCCTCCAAAAAAAGCCCTGGTGTACATCGTCCGACGGCCAAAACACCACCGTCTGTTGCAAAATTCCAAGGAATCTCCGTGCGGTGCTGGGTCCCAACGTCTTGCTCTGGCTCGCCCGAAGTTGAGTTGGTCGTTGGGGCGAGTGGAGTCTGGAATTGGTTTGGAAAAAAGTGTTGGAAATTGCCTAATAGTTGGAGTGGGTCTTCAGCCATGGTAAAGGTTTCGGGGTAAATTGCCCGGAGGTGGTTTGACTCATTTTTTTTTCCCTGAGGCATTTTTGTTTCAATACTCGGATGAGGGTCACAACCCGCAGAAATAATTATTTCAAGTAGACACCTAAAAGTGAGATTTCAGAATCATGTATCTACTAGGTTTTTTTGTTTTCACCCTGAACCCTGGGAAAATTCATCCAATTTGACTATATGATATTTTCCAAATGGGTTGGTTCAACCACCAACCAGATCTAGTATCCTATCATTTTCTGGGATCTTTTTCTTCGAAACCCTTGCGAAACCGTGGCAAGGCTGTTGCCTGTTTCACCGCCCTTGGGAGATGGCTTGACCTTCTCTGCTTGGAGCCTTAACAAGGTAACAACCCAGAAAGCAGGGCTGAAAATCAAGGGATTTTCAGGAAAGAATCCGAGCCAAGGAAACTGCTGGTAATTGGAAGGCTGGTTGTGTGTGTTTTTGTGTTGCCGTTTGTTTCTTCACTTTCAGGGGCGTGTCTGGTTGGTTGGTGTGTTTTTGGACCAGTCACAGATGCGCAGTTGGGTAAAGGCTGATTTTGAAGAGGTAGAAACCTATCACTTTTGAACATTTAAGTGATCAATTTGCCCTGGCAGAACCATCGGGCTGGGCGACTGCAAAATGGATCCATCTTTGTGACCCAAATTTTAGGGCAAAGGAATGGACAACCCCAGAAAACCAATTTCGGTGACGATGGATTGGTAGTGAAATTTCTCCCCCCAAAATGCCCTTTATATCCAGGTTGTATAATAAATGTTTCCAGTTTATTGTGGTAGGGTGATTAGTGGGTGATTTCCAGAAAATTCACAAACATCAACGTCTTCAAGACAAACCTCAACTGGACAATTTTTTGGAGTACCACCGTCTCTTGTGGAAAATCAGGGCTTGGGTGGCTGTCGGTGGATCACATTCAAAGATGGAGCTTTTTGGCTTTTTATGTCATAGTCGATTTCATCCGCGTTTGATATCACTGTCAGATTCTTTTTTAAAAACCTACCATTAGTAAATTTAAAAGAATCAGGTATATTTCGTTTAGTATCATGTGATCCAAGTGCAAATTCATCATTTGTATTGCATACAATTGACAATAGTGGTTTATTTGTTCATTTGTATTATGACAAGCTCCTTGTGAACTGTAGACTGTTGGGGCCAGGACCGGAGACATAGCTACAAAGGGGTTGAAGAACAAAGTTCTTGCTGGGTCGACCCAAATGAGAGATCATTGGTGACTGTACTACATATATATATATATCTACAGTAGTTATATGATACCCACATAGTATGAATCATATTTGCATGTATACAATATACATACGCACAGATACCTCGTGCATTTCAAATTCACTTTATACACTATATTTCTGCATACATATACATAAATACATAAATGACATACATGTATTCCATACATAGATGATATTTTTGATTTTGCGTATTTATATGGGGGTTTCCTTAAATGATGGTACCCCCCAATCTCTACCCCAAGTTTTGATGATTTTTAGTAGGAAAACCAATGGTTGTTGGGTACCAACCCCCACCACTTGTGGTGGTGCCTAGGTCTTCGATTCGGACGCCCTGCTGGAAGAGAAACCTGAAGAAGACCAAACGCCTGGAGCACCGGAGGTGGTTGAAGAATGTTGTTTGTTTTGTGTTTGATTGGTTGGTTGGTTGGTTGGTTGGTTGTTTGGTTGGTTGGTTGGTTGTTTGTTTGTTTGTTTGTTTGGTTGGTTGGTTGGTTGGTTGGTTGGTTGGTTGGTTGGTTGGTTGGTTGGTTGGTTGGTTGGTTGGTTGGTTGGTTGGTTGGTTGGTTGGTTGGTTGGTTGGTTGGTTGGTTGGTTGGTTGGTTGGTTGGTTGGTTGGTTGGTTGGTTGGTTGGTTGGTTGGTTGGTTGGTTGGTTGGTTGGTTGGTTGGTTGGTTGGTTGGTTGGTTGGTTGGTTGGTTGGTTGGTTGGTTGGTTGGTTGGTTGGTTGGTTGGTTGGTTGGTTGGTTGGTTGGTTGGTTGGTTGGTTGGTTGGTTGGTTGGTTGGTTGGTTGGTTGGTTGGTTGGTTGGTTGGTTGGTTGGTTGGTTGGTTGGTTGGTTGGTTGGTTGGTTGGTTGGTTGGTTGGTTGGTTGGTTGGTTGGTTGGTTGGTTGGTTGGTTGGTTGGTTGGTTGGTTGGTTGGTTGGTTGGTTGGTTGGTTGGTTGGTTGGTTGGTTGGTTGGTTGGTTGGTTGGTTGGTTGGTTGGTTGGTTGGTTGGTTGGTTGGTTGGTTGGTTGGTTGGTTGGTTGGTTGGTTGGTTGGTTGGTTGGTTGGTTGGTTGGTTGGTTGGTTGGTTGGTTGGTTGGTTGGTTGGTTGGTTGGTTGGTTGGTTGGTTGGTTGGTTGGTTGGTTGGTTGGTTGGTTGGTTGGTTGGTTGGTTGGTTGGTTGTTTGGTTGGTTGGTTGTTTGTTTGTTTGGTTGGTTGCTTGTTGTGGTTGTTGTGGTTGGTGTCGTTGTTGTTGTTGTTGTTGTTGTCGTTGTGGTTGTCGTTGTCGTTGTCGTTGTCGTTCTTGTTCTTGTTCTTGTTCTTCTTCTTCTTCTTCTTGTTGTTCTTGTTCTCCGTTTTCTTCTTGTTCTGCAGGGCAGCTGCAGCTTATGATTTAATTTGAAGGAGGTTCCAAGTATATCTGGAAGCATTGAAACTCCACATTGCAAGCAGACCCACAAACTCGTTTCCTCTTTCACTATTCAATGCATTTTTGCTGCAAACTTATCCTATAATTGATCAGTTTAATACTGGGAAGCCTAGCCTTCATTATCTCCCTAAAACTCCTGACCCGGCTGCAGTTTCCAACAAGGTGACGGGTGCCAGAGAAGCTTCCGTGTGATCTAACACCATGCAGTGTGAACGGTCATGGTGCACATGACGACGCCACCGTGCACAGGAAAAAAGAAGCAGTCTTTCGATCATTGATACATGTTAAATGCACATAAATTGTACATACACTGATACAGACCCAAATCAGTGCGTTTTTTTCATACATTTGTTTACATGATGTAGATACAGAAACACCCCTGATATATCTTCAATTATATTCATAATTCTTATACTACCAGTACCATTGGTTCTCATGTGTTTTGTATTTTGTTTCATTATTATCTGATATTATGAAGAACCACGGTGTTCCAGATCATGGACAGACGTCTTTGCCAGGGCCATTGCTAGAGAAAATGATATGCAAAGAAAGATGCAGGACAAGAGGACTTTTCTGTTCCCTCTGCACAGGTTTTCATAGCAGGACATCCTTGACCTCTTGCAGCATTTTTTTCGCTAAAAAAAAAGGCCAAAGAATGCCTTGGTCACAGATTTTCCAATGTCAATCTCCCCAAATCTCCATGATGGTTGTTTTTGAGCTTAGTCCAGCTTATAAAGCTTCTCTTCCAGCTTCTCCTCTTCCATTCATAGTGTGAAAGATAGCTTGGTATGACCGGATGCCTTCTCTTTGCTCAACCTTCAACAGATACATCCCCGGCAAATGAACGGCTGGAATTTAAAAGAAATCACCCAATTGAAATCCGGAACATCATCTGAACCAAACCTCCATGACTTTAGGTTCCATCCGTTAATTTTTCAGGGTGTATGCCTGTGTCGCCATGAGCGCCATGAGTTGCTGTCACGCAAATCCCATGACCAGCTTTATTGCAGTGGCACCACTAAAGGAAATGGTTCCATACAATGAAGATGCTTGGTGGAAAAAAAGGTGGACGAACCAAGCATCGGGTTTCGTGGGGAAAAAAAGCTGGGAGCTATCGGAGCCAAAAAATGGAGGTGAACTCCTGCAGTTGATATGATAGATGCTTCCTACGCTTTTGTTAACATCCAGTTTTGTTGAGTCCTACAGTCTCGTTCACCCGAAAAATGGAGAGATCTTGTTGCTCAAATCTTCGCCATCTTGAGATATTTTTTTTGGGGATAACTTCGAATTTGAAATTCTTTTTGTTGGGCTTCAAATTCCTGAAGCTGCGCATGCAAGTTGCCATTTTTTTCGGCGCCACCCAAAGGACTACCATGGCATCCCACGGCACAAGCCCTTCCTCCCAGAGCCCAGCGATGCTTCCGGCTGGGCGTCACGAGCCTTTCGTGCAGCGCAAAGCTCGGAGAAGGCCCTACAGGAGGTGCCCGTTGGTCCTTGGGGGTCCTTTGATGTTTGGTGGTGTTTTTGGCAACTCCGGAATTTTCTGTTTTTTTTGCGGGGGCGCAAAACAACTACTTGTGCCAGGGATTTTTTTGATGATCCAGGAAAAGGGAGGTGAAAGGGATTTATGGTGGAATTCAGGCGTTCCCGTTTCTTTTTGCTTTTTTTTTGCTTCGTTGGTTCACTTTGGTGTGGTCTCCTTTCAAAGACGAAATCAACCTCGAGCATTCAATGAAATCGATGATGACAAATTTGTCCTCCAAGTTGCAGACAATTTGGTCTTCCCATTCTCTTAGAAAAAAATCATCCCAGTGGCCGGATGTAATTTCGGTTATGACTTGGAAGAATGTAACAAAAATAAGCATGTGAACAAAGGTGAGATGTTCATCAGCTTCCCTTCCCTTTTTGTTGGGTGCATTTTGTGCACACACACACAATTTTGGAGGCTCAGCTGAAACAAATGGAAGCCGAAAAACATGCTGAAATTGCGCGAGCTTCCATGCAACAGGTCCGAGTGGAGAGTGGGTTGGTTGGGTACTGGGTGGGTGATTTACCATCACCCTCAAAGGATCCAGTCTTGTCTAGAGGCACTTCTGAACGACACATAAAAACCAATCCTGGGTAATCCTGGTCCTTGGCTGCCTTTGGCTATGTATTCCTATTGGGGCTGCTCGATCCAAACCTGGGAACATGACCAGCAAACCCATGGGGTGGAAACGGCAGGCACAGGCGGCCATGCTGCAGGCCAAGGTGAACAGTTTCGCCTATGCAACGAAAGCACCGTCAGTGATGCTTGGTGATCAATCATCGTCCTGGCTGTCATCCGTGACACCGAATCATCGATGTTCTTGAGAAGTATCTAAGATATGGATGTTTCCGAAAATAGTGGATTTCCCCAAATCATCCATTTTAATAGGGGTTTCGATTATTTTCACCATCCATTTTGGGGTGCTTCCCTATCTTTGGAAACACCCCTATTGACATATTCTCACAATCATTCAGCCAAATGTGGAAATCACCGGAAACTGGAGCTGCTTCCATTTCCATGGGTCGTCTCGAACAAAAAGAGGAGATCTTTGGACCCCATTAGCTGAGTGTTTTTTAAAACCCAACAAAATATCTGCCATGGTTTCAAGTCCTTATATTTTGTTTTTTGTTTTTGTTTCCTTGGGTTAAATTGGTGTTTCAGCACAAGGTAGACTATCCGCTATTTTGGTGGAACAAAAATGAAGTTCTTACTACTGTGGGATATGAATTCAGAAAAAGTTTTTTCACTCATTATCCTTGGAAGATGGCTTGGTGAAGGTGATGATGCTAGCGAATCCACCCGCCACTTTTTTTTTGTATAGCCTGGGAGTCCATGTCGGCCATCATTTTTGTCATGGTCTAAAAACCGAAAAGACCATTACTTTAGTAGGGATTTATAATCATCAATTCCAAGGGACTACTATTTTAATGGTCTTTGACTTACAGGGTATATATTATATCCCCTAGTCTTCCAAAATCCTCCAAATACCTTGTGAGTAGGTGTTTGGGCCCCCCTAAAGGCCTTGTCAGGAGGTGTTGGTGGGTCCAAATATCTACTCACAAGGTATTTGGAAGACTATATGGTTGCATTCGGATGCTCCCCGCAGTAACAGTGATAAGAAAAAGTTGAGAGGGATCCCTGAGCCCCACAACGGAATGATCCTGGTGGTGACTGGCATTCTGGGAGGGGGAGCATCCCTATATATACCCTGTAAGTCAAAGACCGTTGAACTAGTAGTCCCTTGAAATTGTTGATTATAAATCCCTACTAAAATAAGCTGCGTGATTTATTGCGAGGTCACCCAAGGTTACTGGAAAATAACGACCCTAAATTGAAATTAAGCCATAGTGTATCACCCCTCACCCAAGTCCTTTCCGCCTACGTTGGAGCGTAAAGTTCGAGCGCCCGCTGTTTGGTGAAGGAAGAGAACCAGGTCACTAGGTGTCTTCCACCTATACCCCTACCAGTACTGCCAGATGGAGCTCCAGTTTCCCTTTTGACAGAGAAGATTGAATTGTGAGTTTTTCCACTGCTGCTCTCAATTCTAGATCACAGGCATGGCTGTCAAAGCATTACCAACTTGAACACCTCGCCCCATGCCATTTTCCTTCTAGCGAAAGTGAATGAAGGTAACGAATCCCAAAATGGGTTGCGTAGAAGGGCGAGTCAACAGCTAGTGCGCACCTAAAAGGGTGGCATGTTGCTCCATGGTGTTGTCTCTTGTGTTCGCTGGCTTTGATGGACAGTTGCTTGGGCAAGGGTCCTTGCCCGATCAACGCTGGAGTGGCGTGAAGCATGCGGAGAACTCGAAAGGCTTTCAGGTTCAGGTCGTTACCTACGTCACTGCCAAAGTCGATCTGTTTTCAGGGACCATGAGAAAACTCTTGTTGCTAGCTCGCAATCGCCAAGGTTCCTGGAACTGGTTCGGGTTTTGGGGATAGGGGCCAGAAAGAGACAGCCCTTCAGTTTACAGCTGTGAGCTTGGTTTGCTTTATGAAAGCATCTCAGGTAGAGAGAGCTCCGTGGAAAAGCTATTTGACCCATATGCCACTGATGGTAGCATGTGTGAGGGAGCGTTTCAAGGAGTTGGTCCACGAGCATTGTGTGACCTTTGCTACGCACAAAGATTTGTGGGTGCTGCTGCAACTGCGCGGTAATGGCAAGATCAGCAAGTCTGACTTTTCGAATATTTGCTCTCAACCGTCCTGCAAAGTTGTCATGCCGAAGCAGGGGGAATGGTGGACTTTGCGCATAATGTCAACAAGCCAAGAGTTCACCTGCCAGATTCCGTACAATGAAAACACCGGCCTGGAGAGATACATGAGCTATGTTGCAAATCTTGGCACACGTTTTGATTTGATGTTGAGTCCGCATCACCATGGGGGACGCACCAAAAGAGCAACATTTCATCCAGCGCACCCATATCTTCACATACCTGATTGGTTTAAATTACGTATGGGGTAAAAACATGTGTCATGGCTAGGGTTTCATTTTCAGCCATGAGTATTTATCATATTGAGAAAAGCAAAACTTCAGGCCAGTATTCACCTTTTAGTCCTAAAGTCAGCTATGTCTCGAGGAGTCAAAGAAATATTCCAAAAAGGTTGAGGAGAAGGCGTGGGGGAAGCGTGAGCAGCCCTCGAGGATTACAACCGCGGCTTTCAATATTCTTTGCGCGCAATACATCACATCTACGTTTTGTGATGCCCAGGGCCTGGCTTCGCACCGTGGGCGGGTGACAGTTGAAGCCAACACCGACGATTTGGACGAATTCCTGCTAGGGCTGAGGTGAGTTGGCTCCTCAAGAGCGACGCCTGCCTCTCCTCTTGAAAGGAGATTGTTTCAATCCCAACGCTGGATTGTTTCGGGGTGAAGTGCTCGGTTTAAGAGGGCCTTGGGACCCCTGTCCTTATGAGCATGCCACAAGCACCTTTGCCGATCTTGGTTCTTAAGGCAACACCTTTTCCCAATCAGTGTTTAAGTCCCAAGTAGACCAAGCTGTTTCGGGGAATTAAAGTCCTTTTACTGGAAAAACACTGACAGCCTGTTGTAGAAATGCCATGACAATAGGGGACACGAGGAAGCCGCAAGAAATCAATAATTTCAGCGGTTTGGGGGGCGCCTGAACAACATGTTGAGCGTAAAGCTGGTGTAGCAGACGTTTGGGCATCTGTATGGGCACCAAGAATGCATTGGAGAGTGTTCAGGGTTGGATCGCATAAAGATCATAGCAGACAGAACGCAGAGCCCTCCAGATATTGCGAGAAGAACAGTGTTCTAGCAGCAGCCATGAGTGGAGAAGCTGAATTGGCAGGACAAGCCACACATGCAGAAGTTGTTTGCGAGCAATACAGACCAGAGCATGAGAAGAGCTTGCCGCCTGACTTTCCCGTGCAAGCTCTGCACATCCTCACAACGCATATGTTCCGCTTTTTCTCGCCGAACTTAGGCATTGGCTGTGCAAAGCGGCAGGCTAACAGTATGATGAATGTGTGAAGATCCTACCTATCCGCAATCGAGATGAGATGAAGAACGTTTTCAAAAAGCATTAGTGATTTTGCCAAGGCTTGCGCTGAGAAGGTCCTCAACCGGTTTGAGTACCGGGGGCCGTGGGCTCATGCAGCAATCTTCAACTTGACCTACCAGTGTGATCAAAATAGTTTTTCCAGGACTGTTGCAAAGTTCGAGAAGCACATTTTCCACCATCATCAGAAAAGGACACGCATTGTTGTCTTCCTCGCCTTCCTCGTCTTCGTACTACGGCCCCCAATAATTTCGCAATTTAGTCCCGACCTCACTAAATAAGAAGTTGACATGAATGGAAATAACTAACGACCCGTGACCTATAATAAATCTTCCAGAAGTAATGGTCTTTTCGAAAGACCATGGACTCCCAGGGATGTATATCTAGGCAATCTATAGCGACCTCAGCCGAGGCCACCCCAAAAGGTAGTTGAGTAAGGGAATAAGGGAACCCTTCCCAAAATGGCATTAAATTGCCATATATATTATTACATCCGATCGTAATTAACTCCAGGTTTCCAATCCTCCCTTCTTCTTTCTCAGCTGGGGACCTTTTTTGGTCCAAACATTGGCGCAATTCATCGACGGTGTTGGTAGGTAAGATCCGTCAGGAAGCATTGGTAGGTTTCCAAAAACTCCCTTCAGATATGCAGTGAACATAGTAGCACAGCTGGTACTTCCGGAACTATGTTAGTTAAATGTCCAACAACCATACCATCAATCATCACAACACTCTCTCTCTCTCTTCCTCATGTGACTCCAAAGTGCTTGTCGGTATGTCTTCTTCAAAAAATCTTCGAAAAATCCTTCCCCCCCCCAAGTTTTTGTTTTTGGATTAAAAAAACAACGCAACGAAACGAAGTCGGTTCGTTGATTTTGGGCCAAAATTTAAGGAAACCCTACCTGCATTTTTGCCAGCAACTCGCTGAACGCCTTCGAGCTCAGCCGGAAGTCAAAGATAGTTCGGCCATGGTGGATCTACGCCGCTTTTGTGGAGGTCAAAATAGGGGTTTCGGGCGGCTTGAAAAGATGGGAAAAAAGGGCCCAAAAAGGCGACTGTTGGTTTGTTGTGTCAATTGCTATGTTGGAAAATTTTGAATCGTATGGAAAATCGACCAAATGTTGGAATTAATTGGAAGTTGGAAGGTCCATGAACTTTTTGAGAGACACACATTTGAGTGTAATTTTCCATGTATGTGTGGGGAATCCGGAGTAGTTTGTTTGCAAAGCTCCTGGTAAATCCAGGTCAAATAGAACAGTGACAATTGCACTTCAGTTATTGAAGTTAATTACACCTTGCAAATGAAGTTGCCTCTACGTGGCCTTGTTGTGACAACGGTAGAAGGCAGGAATTATTGAAAATGCTCGGAAACATGAGCTCCAACTACACTGCGATCATCCAAACCATATGTATTTTTACAATAATTATAGTAATGACTCATGACAAGAAAAAGGATAGTAATGATAAGTAGTAGATAATGGTAATGATATATGATATACTCATGTCAATCGATACTATGATAAGAATAAACTTGATATTGATGATACTAATCATAATAGCAACACTAATAAAATCTATCAATAAATTATATAATATATAAACAACAAACATGTATACTGAATACATATAGACTATATAATAGACAGACACGCATCCGTTGACACTTCATATACCCATTCTAAAACAAAAAACCCGGGAATTCCTGCATTCCTTTCTTTCGCGAGGCTTGGAAAACTTCTTGGACACCGTTTCAAGGCGACCGGAGACCGTGGCCACCCGCGCGGGGCTGCGTTTGTATGATGTGCCACCAGGGAAGTACCCGGAGGAGATGGAGGGGTTTTGCTGGAAAGGGAGCAATACCTGGAACTCCAAACAAGCAGTTTTATTCCAATAAATTGGTTAAACAAATGTTTCTCATGTCAAGATTTGGAATCATCTCATTGAAACAAGCAGTAGTACAAAAAAGGGTGTTTCAGGTTCCAGGGTAGTTGTCATTCGTGATTGGGTACAAGTATAAGTACCTAGACCTTCAAAGAGGTGCTATATCATTGGGGCGGGAACAAGATTTTGTCCAAATTCACTGTTCTTTCGAGATTTATTTGGCTCACGCCTCGTAAGAGGCTTGAAAAGTCCAGCAACATACTACACTGTCGTCCAAACGTGCTGATATTCGCGGGACGAAAAAGGGGAAAGAGGGTAATGGAAACATCCCCAAAATCATTCCTGAAGTCGTGAATGTCTGATGGGAATGTGTTAGGACTCTGGATCTCTGGACTCTGAGCGGGTTTTCTTGATATACAATGATAATGATATACAACCCCATACCATCCATGTATGGTATATCTACCTACATTTGGTTGATTTTTATGGTAAATGTAGGGAAATATACCATGCATGGATTGTTTGGGAATTATTTGACCCCTTTTTTCTGAAGCATCTGACACTGGCAGCGTGGATGCAAAAACATAAAAAAGATGTTGCGAGGAACCCATGTGGATGCAAAGCGTGCCTGAATTCCATGTGCCAAAGGGATGCTTGGATTTGGGTTGGTGAGACAAAACTGAATGCTGCCGGTTACACTGGGTTCTGCTATGGGAGATGTTTGATGTTTTCCCAAGGAAGAACGATATACTCTTGTCAAATTATAGCGACCTCACACGACCTCACCCCAAATGATGGCTTAGTAAGGGAAATCCCCTTATTTCAGGGAAATCTAGGTTGGTGAAATATTATAATTTTGGCCAGAATATACTGTTTGTATCAAGAAATCTCCATGGTCCCAGAGTGGGCTTGTGTCGAGGCACTTTCTACACAATTTGGATGATACGACCTCCGAGAACTTTCATTTGGGAAAGGTTATGTTAACTGGGAGTTTTTAATGTTTGAAAACATCCATTTTTCCCATGACTTGTTTTTTCTTTTATAGGTTGTTGTTGTTGTTCGTTGTCGTTGTCGTTGTCGTTGTTGTCGTTGTTGTTGTTGTTGTTGTTGTTGTTGTTGTTGTTGTTGTTGTTGTTGTTGTTGTTGTTGTTGTTGTTGTTGTTGTTGTTGTTGTCGTCGTCGTTGTTGTCGTTGTTGTCGTTGTTGTTGCTGCTGCATTTTGTGGTGATCATCTCTGATTTGCATCATTGATGTTGGTCGTAAAGTCGTAAACAGCCTGTTTGCTGTCCCTGTCAGTTTTGAAAACCTGGATTTACGTGTCGTCGTATGTTGATCCAAATTCTAGGACAAATAAAACAGAACAAAAACCACGCACACACTTCGAACCCCGAAAAAAGCGAACGGGGTTCCACCCGGAAAAAAAAAAAACCACGGTGGTGAAGCTAGCCGCAAAGCACCAACTTTTTTTGGCCAACAAAAAGGGAGCATTTTCCGAAAGCGTCCAGAAGGGACCCATGATTCGACCGTCGGTTTGAAAGGCCAACATTCCGAAACAAAAAATCAGATCTTTCCCCACTAAGGCTTGGATCGTGCAGCATCTCTCTCCAACAACATCTTTCAGCTATCAATGCCGTACATCCCAGACATCCCAGACACCGTACAAAGGCTCCGTTCAGATGTGTCCCATGAGGGATGAAACATGTTTTTTTTTTGAGTTGGTGCCTTATCTTGAGAAAATGGAAGACTGATTCGTTTCAAGCTTCAGTTTCGGAGGGTGGTTTTGTCAAAGATGGGAAGTAGATTGAGGGGGGAACTTTTATTAAAAAGGCTTGGCTGTTTTTTTTGGTTGTCTGACTTTAAGCCCAGACAACAACCCATCCAAATCAGACCTAGCAGGTGGAAAGTGAACAAAAATCATCCCCAAAAAATCATCGTCACTAAACACCCATGGTGTTTTCATGATCTCCTGGCAGGTTGCGGCCGCGGAAGGCACAGCTCGCGAGCTTTGTTTGAAGCGAAAAAACAAGAGTTGCGGCGATAGAACCAGTGGACAGGGCATGACGAAAGCATGCGAAATTTGGCAAACATCCCCTTTAGACGAATCTGTTTAGTGTGTTGTGTGTAGCTTATGTTATTTTTTGCTTAATGTCTGACTCGACCTCGTGCGTCACGTGTCACCAAGGGACAACGGATGAACGGTAGCTTGCGCGACGTCTTCGCAGATCTTCGCCGTTTCTAGAATCTGAAACCATGGTGGTTGAAATCCGAGGTAGCGAAATTTGCCATTTGCCATACATGATGGCCATCGGGCCATCAGATTTCAAACTTCTTCCAGTGTAAAACGAGAAAATGGAAAGGTTGAATGGATGTATCATCTTTCACAAATCATTCGAGGCAAAAAAAAAAGGTCCTATATAGTCGCAGGTCAGTCAACCAGCACGCTCCGTCAGCATCCAAACTTCAACCCTCTCAAGTACCTGCAAAGCCCGGAAGACCACCAGGTAACAAGCGCAACACGCACGGCGAGAAAAATGACTGATTGATCCGAAGCAAATACAGGTGCCACAGCTGATTGAACATCCATGCCCATCCTGTGTCTACACATGTCAAAGCTATCTATAATCCTTCTCTTTTTTGGTTGTTTTTCAAGGCAAAAAAGCCTGCATGTTTACATTCGTTCCAGCCTTATCTTTTGGAAAACACCTAAGTCATCGGGTCCTCAGCATCCCATGGATTTGGGCCGGTACCTTTTGTCATTTCAACGACAAGAACAGCACCCACATCACCAATAACAAGAAACAACAGCCAGGACAACATCAACAACAAGACAAAGAACAGCAACAACAAGAAGCAGCAACAACAACAACTCCTCCTCCTCCTACTTCTACTCCTACTCCTACTACGACTTGTACTCCCACTCCGACTCCTACTTCATCGTCATTCGTCATCATGGTCATCATCGTCATCATCATCATCGTCGTCGTCGTCGTCGTCGTCGTCGTCGTCGTCGTCGTCGTCGTCGTAGTCGTAGTCGTCGTCGTCGTCGTCGTCATCATCATCATCATCATCATCATCATCATCAATGCCACCGTCAACGACGCATTTCTCCGACACGTGACGATTTTGAGGAAACATGTCTCAGGTCGCAAGACACTGAGTGATGGGTCCCCAGTTCAAGTAGCTCCGACCGAACGCCGGAATCTCACGTTCGCTTTCGACTATTACTTAGAAATGGTGCAAGGTAGCCTGCAGCGAGGCAAACAATTGTTCGCATAGAAATTTCCAAAAGGATGCGAAAAGCGCCAGAATACGTCGAATTTTTGTAGCTGCCCATTGGGTGACCACAGCCACAACGTGATACTGCGATGGACAATTTGTACCAATGGTGCGGTCATTCTACCGATGCAAGAGTTTGGGCAAAAGATGTTTGTCCTGTAAGGAATATTGTTTTAGATATCTCTGAGCAAAGGGGGCTTTGATACTGATATGGATATGTGGTGTTACAGATATTATGGATATATGAATACTACCTGACACTGACTAGTACTCATATGACACAAATGCGCAGCATTGGATTGGATTTTCTGTCCCAAACATCTTTGGAACAAACGCAGAAAAAACTTGCGGAGGCATTCTGCGGCGAATTATGAAACTTTTACAGTTTGCCCTCACTCAACTCATGGCCAGTAATGGTTTCTCCCTCGTCGCACGAGGCGTTCAAAAATGCCGAAGGTACAATGCCTATCTATTTTTTATTGGTCTTTTCTCTCGTAAAACAAACATTGTAACGTGGCTTGGCGCAACATGGTGCCCCCCAACATGCGGCATTCTTTTTCAATGCCTGTATTCGACGGGTGTGGGAAAATGACGGAAGATCCTGTTGACGGTTGTAAGATCTCGGCGGTGTGCGGGAAAATTGCGGGGTCCAAGACTGTTTCACTTCACGTGTGAAAGTCTTTTCGTGGCGTGCTAACAGGGAAACAATAGGTACATGTCACAATATGGCATGAAAACGCTCTTGGAGTTCGGGTTTGCAGATGACATTTCTGAGCCTTGCTGATATTGCGGCCAGAGGAAGACGACAAATGGTTGGTTTGCATTCTGACAGCGATTTATCAAATGCGTGGACGTAAAGTGGTGTATGCAACAGGCAGATAACAAATTGCAGCTGAAACAAGCGGTTCCTGCGCGACGAAGCTATATCAAGTAAGAAACGCTCGCATTTTCTCCTTACCGGCAAGATGGTTGCTGCTTTGTCTTTAAATTTCGCATCGGGACTTTTGATGCACTTGGAACTTTGCGGGACTTTTTTGGGTGTTCTTCCGCTGCACGTTGTTGTGCTGTTTTGGTTTGTATCAGTGGAAGTTTCGGATGAGTGCCTGTCGGCGGGGTGGAAGCAACGATTGGGTGTTTTTGCTAGCAGAATGAATCCGTCCCATGAATTGTTTTTTGGCTTTACGGGTATAAATTGTTTATTTCCTTTGATCCAGAATCATCTGGACGGGCCATGTTGATGGCTTCAGAGGACTATGATCTAACTCCAGACTCAGTGCGATTCATCACGGCGTCCCACATCTGTTAAGGACGAGATTGAGATGGAAGCACGGTACAGGCGCTGCGCCAAACCAAGCAATGATGCTGGGGTCTCGTTTAACCGTCGGCGGTGGTGAGCAAACCAACTCCATGGCCGTGGATCCGGCCGGCCAGGTTGCGCAAGGCGCAAAAACGGGGCAAAGTGAGCCAATTCGGAGGCAATGCTGGGATGAATTGGAAATATGTGCCATGTGAGATATGGTGCATAAATTGATGCTGCTTATTTGGACGGCGTTCGAATTTTCGGCCCAGAAGAGCTGAAGACAATGGGAGCTGGACGAGCTCGTTGTGGTATATCATCAGGAGGGTTGTAATTGAACCAAACGGTGCGCGTGTGAAAAACTGAAACTTGCACGCGGGCAAAATGGCAGCCCGTCAAGGCGGCGCAGTGCGCGCACAGATAAACCACGTCCATTCACCGTCCTTCAAGGAGGGGCATGTCAAGCCAAGTCGCCCCGAACGCCGGTAGGCGAGCCCAATGTAAAGGCTCTCTCAAGAACCCAAGTGAACATTCAATGAAAGTGGGAAATGCAAAGTGCCGTATTTCTCGCAACATTCTTGCTTTCGGCCAGCCCTTCTACCTGCAGATTCTGCAGATCATTTGTAAGTTTGTCCCCTCGCATTGTCGTGGGCGTCCTAGTGCAGCGAGTGTCACGACGGATTTGCTCACAGGAGTTCTCCCACGCTCGGTGAGTGTTCACTAGGCGATCCGTGCGATGTATGATGATGATGTTCGTATTGTGTTTGGTAAACTGTGCGACCAATTCCGTGCCCCTTCTGTCCAGAGGCGGCTTCGCAAGTTCCAAACCTGTGGGATGGATGCCACCGTGAGGTCCAGTCAGTGGGTGGTTGCCCGAACGATGCAAGGAACACATTGGCCTCATCCAAAAAAAAGGCACGTCCTCCTGAATCCTTGGCTGCCGGCCCGGCAGGTCGGGAAATTCGTGGGGCATTTTCGCGGGCCCAAGGCTTGCTCTTTTCGGCTGGGAGCAAACTTGAAAGTTTTTGGAAGGAACCCGGCAGAGTTCCAGACCGAACCACAATCCAACCCACCAAGCCGCATTAATTAGGAAAAAAACTTGGGCCACACAAGGGTAAAAAATAATTTGCAGCCGACATCTTGGACAATTTCCTGTGACAAACGTTTGTGGCGGTACAAACGCACGTTGCGGAAACATGCGTTCAAAATGTAGGAAACCAAGGCGTGCCACGCCAACTGCCTCCGGAATGAACAAAACAGGGAAACATTGAAAGCCAAGCCGCGGCACCCGTCGCCGTCGGGCAGCCATATCGAGCCGCGTGGCTATCACACCTTTCGGAACCAATTCGACTTGGAATGCAGTGGCCTCATCCTTCCTGGAATTGGTGACATCTTGAGCTCCTTGCTCCAATGAAGGGGTCCGGGACCCAAACCAGAGTTCTTCCCCCTCTTCCATTGATGCCATGGATGGTGCACATTTGGCGATTAGCCTTTCGAATGCTGAGAGAGTGACGCGCAACGCAGGTGACAGAAACCCAAATGCAGCAAAACAGGGCATTAACAGCAAAACGAATGCCAAAATATCATTTCGCGGTGGGCTTGCCCAACTTGGGGGGAAATGGTTGTGGACAGTGTGGCAGGAAGGGACGGAAACACAATATCCGAAATTGGGCATCACTTTGGCAAGCGGTGTGTGGCGAGTCACCACACCCAGGTTGGATTGTCCAAAACGGATACTTTCAACATTGTGGAAATATTGTGGGGCCAACGGGCATTGCAGCTGGCGACGGTTTCCAAGACGGAGGGGTTTCTTTATTGGATGTGCGATTTTCTGATGATATCCGTGTGTGTTCGCTAAATCGTTTGAAGAGATTGGTCGGGTATTGGAGATGTTGGTGGGTGCCCTCCGACAAGTTGGTTTTGTTCCCAATGCTGGGAAATGAAAAGTTTCTACGATGCAGAGCCAACATCCAGCAGAGCGCCATGTCCAGGGCGGTAACATTCCTGGAAGGAAACCGTTAAATGGTTAGATTGTATGACAAGCGCCCAGGCAAACGGCAGCCACGGACTCGATCTCGAACACCGTCGCCAAGCTGCATCCAGGGCTTTCTACAAACAAACCGGTCAGCTTATTTTGAAGGTATGGTTACATCGGTTGCCGATGGAAATGTTTGGCTGCATGGAGCACAAAAGCAATGCTGACAGATGTATGGCTGACACGTCGAGTCGAGTCAAGCCTGTACGCCAAAAAATGGCGGGCCCCATTGGGCACCGGCGTGAAAAAAAATGAGATGTGCTGGGCACGCCGTGAAAAAGAAATGAGATGTGGACAAATTGCAAAATATATGTAGAATTTGGTTTACATTCAAAGCCGGCAGAAGTTGATGAAGTCGCCCCAATGAGATTCCCACCAGTGCTGGTCTTCAGCAGCATCGACCCAATTTCCAAAATTTTTTGTATCGACAATGACAATAAGTAACCAGTTTTTGATCCCAACTGTTTGCAGGACGTCCGGCATTGCGAGACCCAGGAGGAGTCCAAACCAATACACGTTTAACCCATCTGTGTGAAGGGAGGCACGCCACATACCTTGCGAACTTCCAATAATGAGTGCAGACAGACTGCGACCAAGATTTGACACCGGCCTGTGCAGCGAAATGTTCTACCCGTTCGTTCCAGAAATGTAACATTTCATGCCAGTCTAACTCCAACTAGTGCCAGGTGGAGGTCCAACAATTTGTCGGCATAGTTTCCTGTAAGACACGTCCATGTTCAACCCGATGTCCAGCAACAAAACATGCCACAGTAGCCACCACTTTGTCGACGTATTTCAGCCTTGTTGTAGTCGATACTTGGTGGTCTGTCAAGATCCAACGGTTGGCGAAAAATGCCTTGGACGCCTGCTGCAGGTGATGTAGTAGGTGATGTTTCACACCTACATGATGTAATTTGGAGCTTTGTGCCGTCAGTATACCAACCTTTTTTGACCAGAGTTATGTTCCAAAATAGCAATCCTTTCCCCAGAAGGCAATTGTAAATGCTGTGGTGGTTGTGCTTCGTTTGTCAGGACCACCGTTTTGTTCGCATTCAGTTTCAAGCCAACTTGCGACAATGCAGCGACCAAATCATGCAAAAACGAAAACCAGTTTCAGCATACGATTATGCAAATAATAAGATGCCGTAGGCAAAAACGCAGATCCAGCAACGCAGGTTGGCTATCCCCTAAGTCAGATCCTTTCAAAGAAGCGTCGCGCCTTCATTGCTTCATAGCCCACTGCAACGCTGCGGAAAATAAACGGGGACTTGGGACACACCCTTGTCTCACGCCAGAAGTTATGGGAAAACTGTGGCTAGATCCCCACTTGCCCCGCACTTCTCCTGTTTGGCCCTCATACAGTTTCGACAGCATCCATATCATGTGATCGGTAAGGCCTTCAGCACGCAATGCATCCAAAGAGTAGGCCAATGCACACGGTCAAAAGCTTTTGAAGTATGGCTGACACGTATGGATTGTTTTTGTTGAATTTGCGACCCCGAAGTTGTGAGCTTTGAAGTTAAACTAAGTGTTGTTGTTTCCTTTCGGCCCGCAAGGGCCGGGCAAGCTGGTTGGAGTCGACTTATTAGATCCAGCACTCTTGAGATGAAACCGAGTGAATCCTGCATGCGTGCAAGCAGCCCTTGAAGGACGTCAACGTTAACCCTACATGCCACATTGGGCAACCTGTTTTAGGCACAAGGGTAAAAGAAACAAACGTAATCCTAATTCCGTTTTCACAAATCACATAACGTTGGGCAAATTGAATGCGAAAAATTCGGGCAGCCACGAATTCCAGAAGTCTGCATCCGTAGCAACTACCTCCCATGAAACCAGGCCCCTCAACCGACATAAATTGTGAGCATAGTATCCCAACAGTATTTCGGGCGGCCAACGCGCTCATGCCATGTTGGTTGCCCAGCTAATACCCTCTTGATCCAACGGATGCCCAGGTGATGTTGTGAAATATTGTCCACATTCCAAGGGTGTCGTAAACAGCAGGGTGAGTACCCGAACGCCTTCATTCCAAATGTCAAGAACCTCATGTCATGGTAATGGCTTATCCATTTTGCGAGGAGGCCCGACCACTGACCGGAGAAGTCGACGATATGCAACATGCATTTTGTGCAGGTCATTGCGGTATACAGTTCGGTGTCCTGCTGCAAAACACGCAAAAGGAGAATTGACGCGATCAAAATATTCCATTTTCTGAGCGATCGAAACCTTCGGGTCATAGAGGATCCACCTGTTTGCATTGAAAGTTTTTTTTCCGCGGTCTGCAGTCGACACTGAACATCACATGTCGCGGTCTGTGCCGTTGACGTCGTCCGTGTCAAGAATTGATATGGTCAATCCATTGTCAAGAATTGATATGGTCAATCCATTCGGCGTGTGCAATGGTGACGGTGGTTGGGCCTGCGTTGTGAGGATTTTTTTTTTTGGGGCATTCAATTGTAATCCCATTGCGCCAATATTTTCAACAAGTTTATTTAACAGTACGCCAATAACATGGTAATGGGTGCCAAATCTTAAAATGTCGTCCGCAAACCTTCAGGTCCAGCAATGATCGGCCACATTCACGCAAATCTACACCCAAGAGCCCCATTTCGTCACGCCAATTCGCCATCGACATTTCCAACACCGAACCACACAACCGAGGGCTGAAAACGCATCCTTGTTGTACTCCACCGTGTATAGCAAAAGACCCGCTGCAACCATTGCTGCCAACAACTTGCCCCAGTTGGTCTCGATATAAATTTTGGATCATCCAAATCAATCCAAATCATATGTTCTGAAAGGCCTTGTTTTGAAAGAGCGCGACATAGTACTGGCCAATGTACTTGGTTGAAAGCCTTCGACAAGTCCAGGCTGATAATCCAAATTGGCACGTTTGCGCTGGAAAATTTGTCCGAAAGTAAGCGCGTAGTCGCCAAATGTTCTTCGACACATCTGCCACCCGATCCTTTTCCAATTTTCGTGCCGTCAACGTAAAGGGTCCGGCAGGCAATATCGCGCACGCTTTCCAACTGACGCGAAAATTCGTTACTATTGCTTTAACGCATGGGCGACGCGTCAGCTTGATTGAAAACACGAAATGCGATATGATAGAATGGATTTCATAGAGGAATGCTTGAATGTTGCGGCCTTGGTTCCGACGTATATGTCCAGCATCTCGGCCCTGAAACTTGCGACCGCTGAATTCCGGATGTAAAGTTGAGCACAAACCGTGTGGGATATCGAAGCACCCGACAGGGTCCAAAGGTGTCTAAAGTAAAAAAACGATAACAGACGCTTTGCAACAAACAAACCCGGTAGAGGAAGGTCTGGACTTACACCTTCCCTACCAAAGGCACACCTGGAGATTGGCCAGCATAAACAAAGTCTGTGCCTGGAGGCTGCCCAGTAAAACAGCCCTGCACCCGAGAACTTTCCTACGGCTGAAAAGGAGCGAGGGAAAAAAAACAAGGTAATTGCACAACGTGGCCGCTCGAAAGCCGAACTGCGTGGGCGAGATCCCTGCGTCAGCCACCAGTAGCCAAGTACAGCGATTCCTGTCGCAAGATGCTGGGTCCGTTTTGTTGACGATTGCCGATGGCGCTGCTTCATGCCCCACCACACCTTCCCTAAAAAACAAACAGCCCGCTGACAAACCAACGAGGCTTGGACGCGAATCGTTGCACAAAATTCTTCATGCATGTTGCCCCCTGCACCCCTCCGACCTTGCAAAATTTTGCTGCAGTTTTGAGCTCCTCACCATGGGCTTCATACGTAGAACGATTGCGATCCAACCATTGCGACCTCACAGTTTCCGGCAGTGTGCATCCACCTTTCCTAGCTTGCCTACATACAAGTTTCCGATGACCGGCTGCAAAACACACCGGCGTAACCAATGCATCGAAAAAATTGACCCGTAGAACCGTATAGCTACCGAGACATTTTTGTCACATAGTATCATCTTATTGGATTGAAATGTTCGAGTTGCCGTCTGTAACGTGTGCGGTGTTCGGTTGCGAATGTTGGACAGTGATATTGTACAACCAAGCGATTCTTTCGATTTTGTCCGTTCCAAAATTTGCAACACCAATCTTGCAAGCGTAGTCAATGCTGAAGGTCACTGTCACACCCATTTGCTCAAAGGGTAGGGGCACCCAGGGCGTCAAGCAAGCTACCAGTTGCCTGCGCGGATCCAAACAAGAACTTCTCGTTGGCACAACGTAAATCCAACAAATGTGGCACCCCACCTCCCGGACACCTTGCATGCGCCAACGGCCGGCAGGCAGTTGCAGCACGGAATAAAGCAGTTGTGGGCGTAGAGCACATTGTGCCGCACGGCACCACATTTTGTACTGGATTAACAAAATCAAGTGATCGGAGGCGCCATGTAGTTTGTAGGCCTCCCAGACGATGGCGCCATGTAGGCTTGAAATCGGCACGCTCAATTGTCTTTGATAACTCCAGGCGCACAATCCATAGCGGGGTGTTTGCCAACAATGTGTTGTCGATCATGGCAAACGGGCATCAGTATCTGCACTGCCTAACCCGCTTGGATCTGCGCGGAGCTATTGCACTCGGGTCAAGATGCCAACTTTCAGCAGCACTTTTGCAGCAAGGAAGAAAGTACGGAAGATTATGAAAACTATAAATTAAACATCCTCCATGTGAAGAAATCACCGTGTTTTTTTGCCATGTTTTGGTCCCGTGTGAAATCCTCCTGTGGTTTTTCCATGAGCTTTGCAGTTGGATTTTTCATGGATGACTTCAGATCTGAACATGCCAAGGTGAGCTGAAACGATGGCCAAAGCTGCGGATGTTGACGGAGAAGTGGTGTGGGGCCCCATTCCCTCTTTTGGACGATAGCAACGTTTACGGCAAGACTACGAGTGGCCAGCTTCAAAAGTTTCCAATTTTAAGTCATTCAAAGTCCTCGAAATCAACATGATTCAACATGGATTTAAACGGAATCAAAGCCTGATTGATTTGATCATTTCGATTCATTTGGAACATGTCGGAGCAAGGGTTGCAGATGTTTTGGCTTTCAAGATGGTTGCAGTGACGCTCAGGTTTTACAGAGCTTGATGGAGGCTAGAATCAGTATGGAAGAGTCAGTCAGATCGACGATTTGCAAAGAAAAACTGTCGCGCCAAGTCGTGTTTGAAGATGACACTGTAGAAAAAATCTGGCCAACCAGTTGATAAAGTAAATCTACTATGTAAATCTCCCATCAGCACTAATTACAGCATATTTCGTTGCCATCTCAAGTGCTTAAGCGGAACTTGTCCATCAACATCCATCCACCATATCGGATCATATTGGAATATATTTCTAAATATACATATGTTGGAGCAGTCCGGACATGTGAGGTCTATGACACTCATCGATCCACTTCATGTCAGGGAGCTTGGGCTCGGTGAATCTGCCATTCGAGGCTGCCATGAAGACAGATCTGTGGAGTTTTTTGTTGGTCTTTGTTGAAGTTATTCAGTTTCAATCAACCTCCACCCACTAACTGTGGAAGAACTATTTGTTGATTTGTTCATAAGAGAACAACACCGACCTTCACTTTCGACCGTTACTTGCTGGGGAGTAGATGAGAATACCTGTATTGTCAGGCGTCCTTCAGTGAAACTACTCTTTGGTTGCACAATGTTGCACATCACTCCGTGCTTATGCACATATATTCATTCTATTCATCACTTATCGAAATCGATTTGGTAGCTTTGTTTGGGAGTCACTTGCGGGAGTATGTTGTGGGGTCACCTGAATGTGAGTTTGGTCGAGTTTGGGCTCATTGCAGGTGCCGCTGTTTTCAAGTCCGTTTCGGCCTTTGCAGGGCAGCTCAGGAAAATTGAGGCGACGTTGTCTCAAAATCTGTCTGGTTCGATTAGATCGCCATGAATTCATATCAGATTGTCAGATTCATATACGAGATGTTCTGAGATCATGTGAGCACAGAATCCAATTGTGCAAGAATGCAATCTCTAGCTTCGGGCTCGAGCTTGAAGCAAAGCCAGGCAAAAAGACTGGCATTGGCTGATCTAAAAGTAGATGGGAAGTGAAAGTTCAGTGCCTCTGCCTGCCCATTTGGAAGCTCAAGGGGTAGCAGTCACTTTGGCAGAGTACTTTCAGAAAGAGTACAAATCTGGTGGAGTATTCCGCCACGATGCGTACTGCAATGTTGTTGACTGGTGCTGGAAGCACAAGAACACAAAGATCAAGGTTTGGCGAGATGCCATTGACTTGAGTGCAAATGGAAGTGGTCCACTGGAATGTGTTTTTCACTACACCACTGAAATAGGCTTTCGAAACATCACCAACAGCAAAAAGAAAGCGGCAGAGATCTTTGCCTCATTGATCACTGAAGGTGACAAAGCCAATGCTTGGTGGGGCAAAGGTGTTTACACGGTGAGGAAGGCACCAGACGAATGGCCCGATGTCCAAAAGTTGTTGGACAACAACTTTCGGAACATGCTCAAGAGGGACATTGAGATGAAAGGCTTGGAAGTCGCAACAGAGGAATATCAAGCCCGAGTTGCATTCTGCATTCCAATCCTTTCTCGTTCGTCTATCAACATTGATGTTTCTGTAAGTCAAACACCGGAGATGTTGGCACAGAACAAGCCGCCCGGGATAAACTTGGCGGGCAAAAGCCTGGATGGACGACAATGCGTCGTTGTCCGCATCGAAGAGGAAGACCAAGTTGCCAATGCGAGCGTTGTCTTGGTAGAGACCCTTCGCCGGCGGGCGTGTGCTGCATCAGAGATATTCGGGCAACAGACAGAAGAATCATTAAGAGCAGATTTTCGACTTGGAGATGTACTGCATGACCGAGGAGCCTATGAGGAGGCAGAGCCGTTGCTGCGCCGGGTTCATGAAAGCACTGTGGCTTCTTTAGGCCCCAACCATCGACACACCCTCTCCTCAGTGGAGAGTCTTGCTTGCCTCTTGGAGTCTCAAGGCAAGTTCACTGAGGCAGAGCCGCTCCACCGCAGAGCCCTTGAAGGCTTTGAGGCCACTTTGGGGCCCAAACATCTACTCACCCTCTCCTCGGTGGACAATCTTGTGGCCTCTTGAAGTCTCAAGGCAAGTTCACTGAGGCAGAGCCGCTCTACCGCAGAGCCCTTGAAGGCAGAGAGGCCACTTTGGGGCCAAAACATCCAGATACGCTCACATCAGTGAACAATCTTGCTTGCCTCTTGGAGTCNGAACAATCTTGCTTTTCTCCTGAAGTCTCAAGGCGAGTTCACTGAGGCAGAGCCGCTCTACCGCAGAGCCCTTGAAGGCTGCGAGGCCACTTTGGGGCCCAAACATCCACGTACGCTCACCTCAGTGGGCGGTCTTGCTATTTTCTTGGAGTCTCAAGGCAAGTTCACTGAGGCAGAGCCGCTCTACCGCAGAGCCCTTGAAGGCTTTGAGGCCACTTTGGGGCCCCAAACATCCAAATACACTCGCCTCAGTTTTCAATTTAGCCGATTTTTTGGAGCAGACGGGTGCTGTGGATGAGGCAGAGCAGCTTTACATCAGGCACTTGCAGGGGATGGAGGCTCTGCATGGGAAAGAGCATGATGAGACCGTGGCCAGCCGCAAGAACCTGGAGCGGTTCCGAAGGTCGTTGAAAACGACGCAGTGATGTCGACTCAGAGCACGCTGACCATTTAAGATGGGTGCAGCTAAAATTGATCCGTCATTTGCAGATTGTTTGCCAAATTTGTAGAAGCATCGACTTTGTGTTGATCCATTGATTGAATATGATTTGAATGATTGATGCATATTGTCATGTGATGCATGGGTTGGATTGGATGTGCAAGAAACCGGTTGAAAACGAATCAAAACCGATGAGAGCAACGAATCATGAGAGCAGTGGGATGCTTTTCCCCTGATGGCTCAGGTCCATTGTCACCAGCAAAACGCGCGTGCCAAAAACGGTGCCACAAAAAACGTCCAAGACCTTAGTTTTTTGCTGGATGTTTTGCTTTTGGATGGTGAGAAAAGGTGGCAAGTTGGGATGTAAAAACAGGGAGAAGTTTGAGGTGTGACTCCAAGGCGCGATGCCCCTTGAGGAGCATTCCGGGGTAAAAAGCTCCCATGATGGTCATGGGATGCCCAAAACCCTGGAGAGATCGAAACCTCATGATCCCCCAAAACCCGGTGGTTTGCAGAATGGATTGTGTTTTTTTTACATGCCTGATGACGGCGTTTTTTAAAACAACAAAATTAGAATAGTGGAAGATAAAAAAGTGATTCTTCAATTCAAATCTTCACTAGATCTTCACCAGGTCACCGGAAAGATTTGTTCAGATTTGTTGCAAACTTGTTGCAAACTTGTTGTCATCTTCACTGGCGTTCAACCGTTGGGTCAACCGGGGAGTTTACCAGGGAGGAAAGTCAACCTGAGAACGTTTGAGATTTTCTGGATGTTTATGAATTAATCTATGCTATCAGATCATTGCTTTGTGAGTTTCAACTTTTGGACATTGAAATGGCTCAGCATGCTGCTACTAGGTGTAGCTCATTGTAGCTCCATTCTGGTGTTTTTTTTTGAATTTCAGTGATTCACGACATCATCACATCCCAACAAGCTGGTAAGATTTCTGGTAACGTTGGCATATCTTGGCATCATCAGCTTTTCAGGACTCCAAAAAAGGTCATCCAGGTCATCCAAGCTTCAAGCTCAGCATTGCTGACTGGCATCAAGGCCTCCAACGTCAACATGAATCAATGAATCGAATGGATAAATTCAGCCTCTTCAATCTTGTTTCCTCACGGGGTGGCGTCTTGGGTCTTATTTCATTTATTTCTGACTTATTCATTGCAGCACTTGGAACATGCTCGAAGCAACGGTTGCAGGTGTTTCTTGCTTCAAGATGGCAATCAATGGCAATGAATTGCACTTGTTTGTCATTGAGGTTTGAGAGAGCTGGATGGTTTGATGGAGACAAGAGTGAAGATCAAGGAATCAGGTCCACCAAGAAAAAAAACAATGAAAAATCAGATGTCGCGCCTTTTCGTCGTGGTGTGAAGATGATCATGTTACATGTACACGAAACTTCAGGTGTTCCTGGGGTCAGATGATTCGGAATTTTGGGGTATCAATTTTATCAATGTCATCTCTCAACACCTCCAGATCTGGCAGAAAGATGTTGCTCAAGGAGACATCAGGAGCGTTTGAAGGAACTCTTGGCTGCGAGGAGACATCAAAGTGAAGGCACTTCCCACCAAGATCAAAATGGTTTACATGGATTAACATCAATTATATATGTATATATATATATATATGGGTTTGTAAAGGTTTGGCAGTTTGGCCCAGTGGATATTGTGATATTGTTGTTCTTGAGTTGTGTGAAACATTTTTTTGACAGTCTTGCTGATTGATCGTGTACTGAACCCTGTAGTGGTGTAAATCTTGGAGTGTTTTTTTTTTGTTCGGTTGCAATCGCGTTTCAACATGTTTCAATCATCTTGTCAAAAACGACAGCATTGTAAATTTGATTTGAATTCATGGAACAAAGATTCCTGTTTGAAGTGTTGTCTTTCGACTTAACCATGAAATTGTGCATCGAAACCTTGGGCTATACTGAAATGACAGACCATGTCACGGATTTTTTCCGGGTTGGCAGGTGCGCCGCAACCTGAGAAGTCGCAGAAGTCACCTGCTCATTGCAGCTCTCAAGTCACAGAAGTCACAGAAATAGATTGAGTATTGACTTCTTTACTGTAATGTTCCGTCACGATAATTTCATGCAACATTCCGGACAATCATGAAATGCTAATTTTAACTGGCCGATAGTGATCGCAAGTAGAGGGCAATGGCAAAGGATGGCAAACGGGCATCAGTATTTGCACTGCCTAGCCCGCTTGGATCTCCGCGGAGCTATTGCACTCAGGTCAAGATGCCAACTTTCAGCAGCACTTTTGCAGCAAGAAAGAAAGGTACGGAAGATGACAAAAACTATAAACGTCCTCCATGTGAAGAAATCACCGTGTTTTGTGTGTCATGTTTTGGTCCCGTGTGAAATCCTTCTGCCGTTTTTCCATGAGATTTGCAGTTGGATTTTCCATGGATGACTTCAGATCTGAACATGCCAAGGTGAGCTGAAACGATGGCCAAAGCCGCGGATGTTGACGGAGAAGTGGTGGACGATAGCAACGTCTACGGCAAGACTACGAGTGGCCAGCTTCAAAAGTTTCCAACTTTAAGTCATTCAAAGTCCTCGAAATCAACATGATTCAATATGGATTTAAACGGAATCAAAGCCTGATTGGAATCAAAGCCTGATTGATTTGATCAGTTGGAATATGTCGGAGCAAGGGTTGCAGATGTTTTGGGTTTCAAGATGGTTGCAGTGACGCTCAGGTTTTACAGAGCTTGATGGAGGCCAGAATCAGGATGGAAGAGTCAGTCAGTCAGATCGACGATTTGCAAGGAAAAAACTGTCGCACCAAGTCGTGTTTGAAGATGACCCTGTAGAAAAAATCTGGCCAACCAGTTGATAAAGTAAATCTACAATGTAAATCTCCCATCAGCACTAATTTCAACATATTTCGTTGTCATCTCAAGTGCTTAAGCAATTTGTCCATCAACATCCATCCACCATATCGGATCATATGGGAATATTTATAGTTATATTTATATTTACTTATTTATTTATTTGTTTATTTATTTATTTTTATATGTATATATACATATGTTGGAACAGTCCGGACATGTGAGGGCTATGACACTCATCGATCCACTTTCGTGTCAGGGACCTTGGGCTCGGTGAACCTGCTGTGAACCGAGCTGCCTGGGTGGCGCAAGTCTTCAGGCTGCCATGAAGACAGATCCGTGAAGTTTTTTTGTTGGTCTTTGTTGAAAGTTTTCCTCAGTTTCAATCAACCTCCACCCACTAACTGTGGAAGACTTATCTGTTGATTTGTTCATAAGAGAACAACACCGACCTTCACTTTCGACTGTTACTTGCTGGGGGGTAGATGAGAATACCTGTATTCTCAGGCGTCCTTCAGTGAAATTACTCTTTGGTTGCACAATGTTGCACATCACTCCGTGCTTATGCACTTATATTCATTATATTCATCACTTATCGAGATCGATTTGTAGCTTTGCAGTGACTTCTTCTCCCACGTTTTTGTGAAGGAGATCTACAATCATCTGCAGGAGTATGTTATGGGGTCACCTGAATGTGAGTTTGGTCGAAATTGGTTCATTGCAGGTTCCACTTTTTTGAAGGTCCGTTTCGGCCTTTGCAGGGCAGCTCAGGAAAATTCAGGCGACGTGTCACGTCTCAAAATCTGTCTGGTTCGATTAGATCGCCATGAATTCATATTCAGATTATCAGATTCATATACGAGATGTTCTGAGATCATGTGAGCACAGAATCCAATTGCGCAAGAATGCAATCTCTAGCTTCGGGCTCGAGCTGGGGAGCAAAGCCAGGCAAAAAGACTGGCGCAGCCTCTTCTGAAGGAAGATTGGCTGATCTAAAAAGTAGATGGGAAGTGGAAGTTCAGTGCCTCTGCCTGCCCATTTGGAAGCTCAAGGGGTAGCAGTCGCCTTGGCAGAGTACTTTCAGAAAGAGTACAAATTGGGTGGAGTCTTCTGCCACGATGCGTACTGCGATGATGATGATGATGATGATAACTGGTGCTGGCAGCACAAGAACACAAACATCAAGGTTTGGCGAGATGCCATTGACTTGAGTGCAAATGGAAGTGGTCCACTGGAATGTGTTTTTCACTACACCACTGAAATAGGCTTTCGAAACATCACCAACAGCAAAAAGAAAGCGGCAGAGATCTTTGCCTCATTGATCACTGCGGGTGACAAAGCCAATGCTTGGTGGGGCAAAGGTGTTTACACGGTGAGGAAGGCACCAGACGAATGGCCCGATGTCCAAACGTTGTTGGACAACAACTTTCGGAACATGCTCAAGAGGGACATTGAGATGAAAGGCTTGGAAGTTGCAACAGAGGAATATCAAGCCCGAGTTGCGTTCTGCATTCCAATCCTTTCTCGTTCATCTATCAACATTGATGTTTCTGTGGGTCAAACACCGGAGATGTTGGCACAGAACAAGCCGCCCGGGATAAACTTGGCGGGCAAAAGCCTGGATGGACGACAATGCGTCGTTGTCCGCATCGAAGAGGAAGACCAAGTTGCCAATGCGAGCGCTGTTTTGGTAGAGACCCTTCGCCGGCGGGCGTGTGCTGCATCAGAAAAGTTCGGGCAACAGACAGAAGAATCATTAAGAGCAGATTTTCGACTTGGAGGTGTACTGCATGAGCGAGGAGCCTATGAGGAGGCAGAGCCGTTGCTGCGCCGGGTTCATGAAAGCACTGTGGCTTCTTTAGGCCCAAATCCACACACCCTCTCCTCAGTGGAGATTCTTTCTATTCTCCTGAAGTCTCAAGGCAAGTTCACTGAGGCAGAGCCGCTCTACCGCAGAGCTCTTGAAGGCAGAGAGGCCACTTTGGGGCCCAACCATCCACACACCCTCTCCTCAGTGAACAATCTTGCTGTTCTCCTGAAGTCTCAAGGCAAGTTCACTGAGGCAGAGCCGCTCTACCGCAGAGCCCTTGAAGGCAGAGAGGCCACTTTGGGCCCCAAACATCCAGATACGCTCCTCTCAGTGAACAATCTTGCTAATTTCTTGGAGTCTCAAGGCAAGTTCACTGAGGCAGAGCCACTCTACCGCAGAGCTCTTGAAGGCAGAGAGGCCACTTTGGGCCCCAAACATCCAGATACGCTCGGCTCAGTGAACAATTTTGCTGGTCTCCTGAAGTCTCAAGGCAAGTTCACTGAGGCAGAGCCGCTCTACCGCAGAGCCCTTGAAGGCAGAGAGGCCACTTTGGGCCCCAAACATCCAAATACACTCGCCTCAGTTTTCCACTTAGCCGATTATTTGGAGCAGACGGGTGCTGTGGATGAGGCAGAGCAGCTTTACATCAGGCACTTGCAGGGGATGGAGGCTCTGCAGGGGAAAGAGCATGATGAGACCATGGCCAGCTGCAAGAACCTGGAGCGGTTCCAAAGGTCGTTGAAAACGACGCAGTGAGGTCGACTGCGAGCACGCTGACCATTTAAGTTCACCCATCGAGATGGGAGCAGCTAAAATTGATCCGTCATTTGCAGATTGTTTGCCAAATTTGTGGAAGCATCGACTTTGTGTTGATCCATTGATTGAATATGATTGAATGATTGATGCATATTGTCATGTGATGCATGGGGTTGGATTAGATGTGCAGGAAACCGGTTTTTCAAACGAATCAAAACCGATGAGAGCAGTGAATCATGAGAGCAGTGGATGCTGGATGCCCCCTCATGGCCCAGGTCCATTTTCACCAGCTAACGTGTGCCAAAAACGGTGCCAAAAACAACGTCAAGACCTTAGATTAGTTTTTTTGCGGGATGTTTTTTTGGATGGTGAAAAAGGTGGAAAGTTGGGATGTAAAAACAGGGAGAAGTTGAGGTGTGACTCCAAGGCGCGATGCCCCTTTGAGGAGCATCCCCCCAAAAAAGCTCCCAAAGGTCATGGGATGCCAAAACCCTGGAGAGATCGATACCTCATGATCCCCAAAAACCCGGTGGTTTGCAGAATGGCCGATGTGTTTTTTTACATGCCTGACGACGGCATTTTTTTTTACAACAAAATTGTCTAGAATAGTGGAAGATTAAAACAGTGATTCTTCAATTCACATCTTCACTAGATCTTCACCAGGTCACCGGAAGGATCTGTTCAGATTTGTTGCAAACTTGTTGTCATCTTCACTGGCGTTCAACCGTTGGGTCAACCGGGGAGTCCACCGGGGAGGAAAGTCAACCTGAGAACGTTTGAGATTTTCTGGATGTCAACATGAATTGATCTATCAGATCCTTGGACTTTGAAATGGCTCAGCATGCTTTCCATGAGATTTGCAGTTGGATTTTCCACGGATGACTTCAGATCTGAACATGCCAAGGTGAGCTGAAACGATGGCCAAAGCCGCGGATGTTGACGGAGAAGTGGTGTGGGGCCCCATTTCCTCTTTTGGACGATAGCAACGTCTACGGCAAGACTACGAGTGGCCAGCTTCAAGAGTTTCCAACTTTAAGTCATTCAAAGTCCTCGAAATCAACATGATTCAACATGGATTTAAACGGAATCAAAGCCTGATTGATTTAATCAGTTGGAACGTGTCGGAGCAAGGGTTGCAGATGTTTTGGGTTTCAAGATGGTTGCAGTGACGCTCAGGTTTTACAGAGCTTGATGGAGGCCAGAATCAGTATGGAAGAGTCAGTCAGTCAGTCAGTCAGGTCGAAGATTTCCGATTTGCAAAGAAAAAACTGTCGCACCAAGTCGTGTTGGAAGATGACCCTGTACAAAAAATCTGGCCAACCAGTTGATAAAGTAAATCTACTACACTATGTAAATCTCCCATCAGCACTAATTACAGCATATTTCGTTGCCATCTCAAGTGCTTAAGCGGAATTTGTCCATCAACATCCATCCACCATATCGGATCATATGGGAATACATATATATGTTTATTTATTTGTTTATTTATTTATTTATTTTGTTTATTTATTTATTTACATATATACATATGTTGGAGCAGTCCGGACATGTGAGGGCTATGACATTCATCGATCCACTTTCATGTCAGGGACCTTGGGCTCGGTGAATCTGCTGTGAACCGAGCTGCCTGTGTGGCGCAAGTTTTCAGGCTGCCATGAAGACAGATCTGTGGAGTTTTTTGTTGGTCTTTGTTGAAGTTCTTCTTCAGTTTCAATCAACCTCCACCCACTAACTGTGGAAAAATTATCTGCATGTTCATAAGAGAACAACACCGACCTTTACTTTCGACTGTTACTTGCTGGGGAGTAGATGAGAATACCTGTATTGTCAGGCGTCCTTCAGTGAAACTACTCTTAGGGCACAGTGTTGCACATCACTCCGTGCTTATGCACTTATATTGTCTTATATTCATTATATTCATCACTTATCGAGATCGATTTGTAGCTTTGTTTGGGAGTCACTTGCGGGAGTATGTTGTGGGGTCACCTGAATGTGAGCTTGGTTCGAGTTTGGCTCGTTGCAGGTGCCGCTTTTTTGAAGGTCCGTTTCGGCCTTTGCAGGGCAGCTCAGGAAAATTGAGGCGACTTGTCTCAAAATCTGTCTGGTTGGATTAGAGCGCATGAATTCATATCAGATTATCAGGTTCATATAGGAGATGTTCTGAGATCATGTGAGCACAGAATCCAAGTGTGCAAGAATGCAATCTCTAGCTTCGGGCTCGAGCTTGAAGCAAAGCCAGGCAAAAAGACTGGCACAGCCTCTTCTGAAGGAAGATTGGCTGATCTAAAAGTAGATGGGAAGTGGAAGTTCAGTGCCTCTGCCTGCCCATTTGGAAGCTCAAGGGGTAGCAGTCACTTTGGCAGAGTACTTTCAGAAAGAGTACAAATCAGGTGGAGTATTCTGTGCGTACTGCGATGATGATGGTGATGACTGGTGCTGGCTGCACAAGAACACAAACGTCAAGGTTTGGCGAGATGCCATTGACTTGAGTGCAAATGGAAGTGGTCCACTGAAATGTGTTTTTCATTACACCGCTGAAATAGGCTTTCAAAACATCACCAACAGCAAAAAGAAAGCGGCAGAGATCTTTGCCTCATTGATCACTGAAGGTGACAAAGCCAATGCTTGGTGGGGCAAAGGTGTTTACACGGTGAGGAAGGCACCAGACGAATGGCCCGATGCCCAAAAGTTGTTGGACAACAACTTTCGGAACATGCTCAAGAGGGACATTGAGATGAAAGGCTTGGAAGTCGCAAGAGGAATATCAAGCCCGAGTCGCGTTCTGCATCCCAATCCTTTCTCGTTCGTCTATCAACATTGATGTTTCTGTGAGCCAAACACCGGAGATGTTGGCACAGAACAAGCCGCCCGGGATAAACTTGGCGGGCAAAAGCCTGGATGGACGACAATGCGTCGTTGTCCGCATCGAAGAGGAAGACCAAGTTGCCAATGCGAGCGTTGTCTTGGTAGAGACCCTTCGCCGGCGGGCGTGTACTGCATCAGAGAGGTTCGGGCAACAGACAGAAGAATCATTAAGAGCAGATTTCCGACTTGGAGATGTACTGCATGAGCGAGGAGCCTACGAGGAGGCAGAGCCGTTGCTGCGCCGGGTTCATGAAAGCACGGTGGCTTCTTTAGGCCCCAAACATCCAGATACGCTCTTCTCAGTGAGCCATCTTGCTGGTCTCCTGAGGTCTCAAGGCAAGTTCACTGAGGCAGAGCCGCTCTACCGCAGAGCCCTTGAAGGCTATGAGGCTACTTTGGGGCCCAAACATCCAGATACACTGACCTTAGTGAACAATCTTGCTTGTCTTTTGGAGTCTCAAAGCAGGTTCACTGAGGCAGAGCCGCTCCACCCCAGAGCCCTTGAAGGCAGGNGCTCACCTCAGTGAACAATCTTGCTTGTCTCCTGGAGCCTCAAGGCAAGTTCACTGAGGCAGAGCCGCTCTTCCGCAGAGCTCTTGAAGCGAGAGAGGCCAGTTTGGGCCCCGAACATCCAGATACGCTCGCCTCAGTGAACAATCTTGCCTTGCTTCTGAAGTCTCAAGGCAAGTTCACTGAGGCAGAGCCGCTCTACCGCAGAGCCTTTGAAGGCTATGAGGCCACTTTGGGGCCCAAACATCCAGACACCTTGAAGTCAGTTTTCAATTTCGCCCATTTTTTGGAGCAGACGGGTGCTGTGGATGAGGCAGAGCAGCTTTACATCAGGCACTTGCAGGGGATGGAGGCTCTGCTTGGGAAAGAGCATGATGAGACCGTGGCCTGCCGCAAGAACCTGGAGCGGTTCCGAAGGTTTGAAAACGACGCAGTGAGGTCGACTCAGAGCACGCTGACCATTTAAGTTCACCCCTCGAGACGGGAGCAGCTAAAATTGGTCCGTCATTTGCAGATTGTTTGCCAAATTTGTGGAAGCATCGACTTTGTGTTGATCCATTGATTGAATGTGATTGAATGAGATTGATCCATTGATTGGTTGAATGATTGATGCATATCGTCATGTGATGCATGGGTTGGATTAGATGTGCAGGAAACCGGGAAGCAAAACGAATCAAAACGATGAGAGCAGTGAATCATGAGAGCAGTGGATGCTGGATGCCCCTCATGGCTCAGGTCCATTCACCTGAAAACGGCGCCAAAAACGTCCAAGACCTTAGTTATTTGCCGGATGTTTTTTTTTTGGATGGTGAAAACACGTGGAAAGTTGGGATGTAAAAGCAGGGAGAAGTTGAGGTGTGACTCCAAGGCGCAAACCCTTTTTGGAGCATCCGGTCAAAAAGCTCCCATGATGGTCATGGGATGCCAAAACCCTGGAGAGATCTATACCTCATGATCCCCCAAAAACCCGGTGGTTTGCAGAATGGATTGTGTTTTTTACATGCCTGATGACAGCATTTTTTTATGCAACACAAGTAGAATAGTAGAAGATAAAAAAAGTGATTCTTCAATTCAAATCTTCACATATCTTCACTAGATCTTCACCAGGTCACCGGAAGGATTTCTTCAGATTTGTTGCAAACTTGTTGTCATCTTCACTGGCGTTCAACCGTTGGGTCAACCGGGGAGTCCACCGAAAAGTCAACCTGAGAACGTTTTGAGATTTTCTGGATGTCAACATGAATTGATCTATGCTATCATGATCTATCAGATCATTGCTTTTGTGAGTTTCAACCTTGGACATTGACATGGCTCAGCATGCTGTTACTAGGTGTAAGCTCAGTCGTAGCTCTATTCTGGTTGTGTTTTTTTTTGAATTTCAATGATTCACGACATCATCACATCCCAACAAGCTGGTAAGATTTCTGGTAATCTTGGCATATCTTGGCATCATCAGATTTTCAGGACTCCAAAAAAGGTCATCCAGGTCATCCAAGCTTCAAGCTCAGCATTTGCTGACTGGCATCAAGACCTCCAACGTCAACATGAATCCAATGAATCGAATGGATAAATTGAGCCTCTTCAATCTTGTTTCCTCACGGGGTGGCGTCTTGGGTCTTACTTCATTGATTTCTGACTTATTCATTGCAGCACTTGGAACATTCTCGAAGCTACGGACCGTTGCAGGTGTTTCTTGCTTCAAGATGGCAATTAATGGCACTTGTCATGGCACTTGTCTGGCTGAGGTTTGAGAGAGCTTGATGATTTGATGGAGACAAGAATGAAGATCAAGGAATCAGGTCCACCAAGAAAAAAACAATGAAAAAACAGATGTCGCGCCTTTTCGTCGTGTGTGAAGATGATCATTAAACACGAAACCTCAGGTGTTTCTGGGGTCAGATGATTCGGAATTTTTGGGGTATCAATTGTATCAATGTCATGTATCAACACCTCCAGGTCTGGCAGAAAGATGTTGCTAAGAATGATTTACATGGATTACCATCAATTATTTGGGTTTGTAAAGGTTTGGCCTAGTAGATATTGTTCCTGAATTGTGTGAAACATTTTTGATAGTCTTGCTATAATAGTCTACTCAAAGTCTACTGAACGCTGTAGTGGTGTAAATCTTGGAGCGCTGTTTTCAGTTCGCAATCTGCTGTTGTTTCCTGCGTTTCAACCAATTTGTCGAAAACAACAGCATTCTGAAATTATATTGAATTCATGAAGGGGAGATTCCTGTGTGAAGTGGTTGTCTTTCGACTTCACCATGAAATTGTGAATCGAAACCTTGGGCCATACTGAAATGACAGACCATGTCACGCATTTTTTCCGGGTTGGCAGGTGCGCCGCAACCTGAGAAATCACAGAAGTCACCTGCTGAAATTGCAACTGGAAACTTGACTTAGATTTTGTTGTCTATGTCTGTCCTTTCGGTGGTAAATGTTGGGAAAGTTGCCGGAAATTGAATGTCCACCAATTTTTACAGCTCCTCGAGTATCAGTTTTATGCTTTTATACTTTTATATGGTTGTGCGACAAGACGTGAGATGACTTTGGCATGTAGTCCCACCAAGCATGTTGGACCATGCCCGACGGACCGAATTGGGGGACCAATGATCGTGGGCGCAGACCAAAGGGAGATTGAAACGGCCGAACCCGGCCCAAAACAAAGCTTGCAACACATCGTTGGTAAAATTTTGTCCAAAATTCCAGAGATGCATTCGACAAATATTTTGATATATTTTCCTTAAGGACTGGGGACCATCACAGAAAACGAAGGCATGAACAAGTGAACATGTTTTTGCACCGGTTTTCACGGATTCGGGTCACCAAAATTGTGTTCAGTGACGGTGAACTGTTTGCGTGGGATCATTTGCCGGGTTGTTTGTTTGTTTGTTTGCAAAATACTTACCTTGTTTTGAACCGAAAACGGGCAAACCGCTGGTCACAATTCATTTGTTTCCGTCATTTGCCTGTCTCAAAGGTGTAGGGGCCGCGCAGCGGAAATGTCAAGGGCAAAAATCAAATCCCAAAAATGAAACCAAAGCCTTGATATCGTTACATTGACGATACAACACGGAAATTATATGTAATTATTGTGCATGAATCAATTCTAATCAACATTGCAACAGTAATAGATTGAATATTGACTTCTTTAATGTAATGTTCTATCACCATGATTTCACGCAACCTTCCGGAAAATCATGAAATGCCAACTTCAACTGGCCGATAGTGATCGCACCTTTTTTCGCACCATGGCGGGCATCGCCAAGGTTTGCCAAGCTGCGACCCCAAAATCCCTTCAACGGATGGCAAATCTGAAAAGATGACATTATCATTTGTTTCTCTGGTTATTTGTGTGCGTTTCACGTCCAAGACAATGGATGGTTCAATGGTGTTCCAATCTTCATTAAAAAATGGTGATTTCAAGCCTTGGTTATGCAATTGTTTCCCCCATGTTGGTTATCATTTTTTTTGCAAACAAAACGGGCGAGCTGTTTTGCTTAGGCTTGCTTGCGCCCCCGTTTGGTGCAATTTTCGCTTCTGCCGACAGGTGGGTGAAACGTATCGCTTGACTTGAACTCGTGGTTGTTCTGGCCCTCCAAGGTCGAGCCCGGTTTGCCACGACTGCTTTTACAGTGCGCCAGGGGTCATCCCTGAAAAATGTTGGCCTTCATTGTTTTGACATGTATGAAAAAATGATCCTTCATAAATATAGCATTTTTAGAAGCATACTGTATTAATCTTAGATTTATAATTTGGTTGATGGTTTTGGGCCAAATCGTTTCCGCTACTCTTCACTCTTGCATATCAATCCCAGAGCCACTCCAACACCTTCTTTGTTTCTTGCCTACAGGTACCATTCCAATGCTTTCATTTTGATAGTTGCAGGTACCAAGTCGAGGAAAAGCGCCACAACAAACTCTGTTTGTGGCTGGTCTCAATGAAGGCAAGTTCTTTGGCCAGGCTCGTTTCTTAGAATTGCTAAGGTTGGGTAGGTTGGAAGGTGAGGTTGTTGGATATCCAACTCGGCGGAAGGATAGTGCGGAAGAAACCTTGAAGTTGGTGGAACGTGTGGCGCAGCACAGTCCCGAGCAAAGCCGGCCAGAGTTTGAATGGTGCGGAGTTGAAACAGGTGAACCTGAAAATCAAAACCTGGTTGGATGATGAGCTGACTTTTAAGGGGTTGTGCTATTTTCAGTGGTGGTGAGGCTGAATATGGGAATGATAGAAATCGTTATTGACAAAACAGAAGGTTTTTGTGGGATAGACCAATACTTTGTATGATGTATACACATATCCTAAAATTAAATTACCATCCTTGTTCGAATATGTAGCTATGCAACAGACATATTTGATTTTATTTGTATTTCCAAACAGTTTAGACATGTGTATCTTTTGAAAACATTCAAATGTGAATACATGTATATAAGTGGAAGTAAAAGTGTAAGTGTCACCGTAAATGTATGCGTAAATGTATGTATAAATCTGTATAAATGAAAACGTACGTGTCAATGTATAGATGTAAATGCCAGCTTAAGTGTTAATGTGAAACTAAGCAAGCAGGCAAGGATGTCTACAATGTCTGTATGTCTGTATGTTTGTATGTCTGTATGCCTGTACACCTTTATGCCTGTAAGTCCGCATGTCTCTATGTCTGTATGCCTGTATGCTTGTATGCCTATATGTCTGTATGTCTTGTCTTTGTATGTCTGTATGTACGTCTGTATGTCCGTATGTATGCCTTTATGTATGGCTGTATGTATGTATGTTTGTTTGTATGTATGTTTCTATGTTTCTATGTATTTTTCTATGTTTGTATGTTTGTTTGTTCGTTTGCTTGCTCGCTTGTTTTTGACCTCATTTCGCAGTTTGGGAGTTTTGTATGATGTCAGCCAGGTATACTTTGCTTTTTGGACTTTCTGACCGAAGATTGGCAGAAATGGAGCAAGAAAACAAAGTGAAGCAAGGAAGGCCTTCTACCCATCCACCCTCTCACTGCCCCCATCCACCGTTTCACAGGAACTTAAGCGCTGGTAACGAGGATAGGTTCAAAATATTTCCAGTTTGAGGCCTAGCTCCATGCGTAGCTTACAGCACAAACGTTTTATAGATGGTAGGCACCCACACCACCTATTTCCAGTAGTTAGGACTTGTGGGTTTTTTCTAGCCCTGTTGTTTGCAAAAAAAAATCTTGCCATATCTTGCCCCTATGCCTAGCCTCGAAATCATGTTTTTTGTTCGGTAATTTCAATTTGCAAGGGTGCCACAGTTGAACCTTGAGCTGGACAGGCTTACCCCGAGCCGTGACTTAGAAGGTCGGCTTCATTGCGAAATGATTCCCGTGTTGCAGGCACCTCTTCTTCAATCTTGATCGTTACATCATAGGAAACTAACATCCCCCGCCAGAAAAAATCTATGCACCGTTTGCTGGATCTGGGGACAAGTTCATTTCTCGGAGAGTAATGATTCAAACACTACGGGTTTCCATTGATTGTATGAGCCGTTTCCATTCGCCCCTTATGCAAATGCTGATGCCTAGCGCATTTCTGAAGGCCGGAATGGTGGACAAGCGCCCGAGAAAACACGTGGGCCGCTCCGTGTTCACGGACCAGGCGGGTTTTTTTGGGTGGCTCGGTCGAGGTTGGGAGCTTAGCAGCATGTTGCATGGCAAAGGTTGGTACCCTTTCTCCCATAATCATGGAAGATATGGAAAATCACCTTAAATGAAAGGAAATTAATATTGGAGATACACCCATTTTCCACTGAACCATGATTATGGGAGAGTTATGGGAGGAAGGGTATCAAAATTGAATTCACCAGACTTCACTGACATCTCGAGTTGTGCCCACAATAGGATTCCTGCACATGCATGCATGCATGCCGACCTTGCCACAGGTGCATGTCGCTTGGCTTTTGTGGAAGAATCCACAGGAAGCACGGAAGGTTTATTGGGCATTCTGGCGGAGAAATTACTACAAGGTGGGTTTGGGGGGCAAAATTTTCAATGAAGGACAAGGCTTTACAAATAAATTCTGCATGTTTTTCGAGCTTGATGAAATATTTGTTTTTGAGACATGACCATTTCCCCTTGGCCTGGGGTGTTGTGAAGGATGCAGAGGCACGGTCGTTCTGGTCGACACATTTTCCGGTGCTGACCTCGGAAGTACTTGAGTCAGAAGGAGTGGTTGGTGACTTTCACAGGAAGGATTTCAAAAAGGAAAGCTGCTTGACCCTCCTTGTATCATTTCCATTCAGGCCAACAAAAATCTATATAGCTTCCTGAAATTTCACCATTCACCAAGCTGGCTAGTTTGAGCGGTTTCGGATTCTTCACCTGTTGACACTTGAGGTCTCATCATATGGCTATTTCGAGGCGAAATACCCGGATGACTTGGAGATACCCTGATTACTTGGAAGCATCCAAAGGAACATGTCAAATCTTCATTCCAGATTTCAGGAGTTACCCCAACGAAAACTAACGTGACGATTGCTGGAAAATCCACCGTTTGAAGATGTATTTCCTTTCTAAACATGGGGAGTTTCCAATGTCATGTTAGTTTTCAGGAGTTAACATGGAATTGACCAATGTACCAATGTGTTTCACACTTTCAACCAGGAGCGCGCTCATATCATTGCTATCCGTGCCACCGAGCATCTCCTGGCCCTGCGCAAACAGGAAACGGCCGAGCGCCAGTTGGATTTTTACGCTTAAGAACCTGGAAACCAGTTGTTCTTGACATGATCCAGGTAGATTTACAATTCTGGCGATGCATTGATGGTACATAGATTCGAAGTTCTAAGCTGCTCAAATTCAATTTCCGAGTTTATCCCTTCGAAGATTCTAATTCGTTATGAGTTGCAATAAAACCAGTTGCATATGTTACCCATAGGATTTATGTGTGGTACATGTGAATATATTTACCATAAAAATAAAGCATTCATGTAGGTACATATGCCATATATGAATCCTATTGGTTAGTTTCTACGTTTTGCTTATAGTACTTCAAACGATCCCTCCCAACTCCGATATCTCCCCAGGAGATGGGAAATTCCACCGTCTTGGTGGTGAACAACGACGTCTATGACTTGGTGATTCAGCATTTGAATGACTTTTTGGGAAAGGCTGGTTGTTGGTCGCAACGGTTGCAGGTTTGGTCGTTGGTTGCAGGTTTGGTATACAGGCCACCACTTTGAAAACTGTTGGTTGATGTTGAAGCGGCCTCCTTTGGAACCTAAGCACTTCATAGTATGATGAGTTTTCTCTTTTTTCGAGTTTTTATTCGACAGGTTCCAGCGGTTTAGGTTTTTTTGGTGTAGGTTTTTTTGGTATGACTTTTGGAACTGACCACACTATTGGACTGCGGACTGCTGGAGACATTTCTATACTTGGTTTTACAGGATGCACCGGAGAACTTCAATTCCCAGGACTTTCTCCGCTGGCGTGAGATCTTTCGCTTTTTGACACCTTGCGGTTTTAAAGTGGACAATTTATTGGATGGTGTGTTGTGTTTCCACCGGTTGGTTGAAGAAGTTGGCCTACATGTTGTTTAACCATCATTCCAGGTTTGCCAAGTTCGCCACTTCTTTAATGGTAGATGACTTGATCCAAGTTGGTGATTTGTGAACGCCCCGCGCGGAAACTTCGAAATCAGGACTTCGCGCGGAAACTGCGAGACACTGCGGAGGAGTTATGTCAGGACATCATTGATCTGACACCAGTACTGGTCGCATGCCAAGTGAAATGTGCTCCAAAATAGCCATTGCCAACATGGCTTTAAAACAGTAAGGCCTGAATTGTGTATGATGTAAAGATCACCACATTGAAATGTGAGCACAAAGGGGGTCAGTATCCTGAAACGATTCAAAAGCATTCAAAAGCTGTACTAAGGTTTTTGTGTATGTTGTCGTGGTCTCAGTGTACTGACTTGTGTTCCAAGGGTACGGATGGTTGGTGACTGAATTGGTGTCAGCTATGAGCTTTGGCTGTTCAGATCCTGCCGTTGCTGATCTTCCAGTTCTTTTTCAATGCTGGCGGCCTGATTGCATGTAGTTCGATCCAGGCCTAAGATTGTCAAAGAAGTTAAGGGGGTTTTCAAATAGAGGCTTCGTTGAATGTACGTACGAAAGCTGTCCGACTCCAAGTGGAAGAAGTGAACCATTCTCAGCGATTTGTGAGGTCAGTATTACTTGAAACAGCTGGGGGGCCATAGTTCTGAACAGCCAGCCTTCCGCCGTGCAACAAACAACAACGACAGTTGGCAACTTTCCCTTGGTGAAATCAAATTGTTTAGGTCCGGACTATTGGAGCAGCTGTTGATGGGAGACTCTGCTCGCCGACTGCTGGGGATTCCCAGGTTGATGTCGTGGCTTCTTGAAGTGGGGGGTGTTTTTCAATGTTTTTCGGCAGGTGTTTTAAATAACCTTTTCGTTTGGATGGCGAATTTTCCCAGATTGCCCCTGGCATAAGCATGGGCGCCAAATGCACGGTTCTCCAAGCTTTCTTGTGGCTTGAGGTGAATGCGTTGCAACGATTGGCAACGTTGTGAGCCAAAGAAGGGCACGAGAGTAAAGCTGCGAAAAACTTTGCCTCAACATCTGGATGAGTAGAGTTACAACCTGAGTTGCTTTCATTGAAAATGTCCAAAAAAGGAAGGATTGATGTAGCCATGGTCAGAAGGTAGAAAATAGCATTTGGCATTTGGCAGCATTAGAATCCCTAGTTCTTACAGTAACCATCCAAAACCATCCACATAAAACGTCCCATAGAAAGCTGGATTTTCGTTCCTGCTGTCGACACCAAAACCGTCAGACCGGCAGATCTCCCCAAATGATTTTTGAGAGGAAGAATTTTCACCGACTCTGATCCCTTGGTTTCGTCTCCGTTGCAGAACTGGTTCCGGCTTCCAACCTGTGGTGTTTCGGCTGAAAATCGGGGAAGTTGTTTCCCTGTCCCGCGGAACGTTTTCCGGTGGCCTGGGGTTGGTGCTTGGTTGGGGTTGGCATGGCAAAGAAGCGCAAGGTCTGGCTGGTGGAGCTGCCTGCAGAGTGGAAGAGTGTTATATGACCTCCCTGAAGCTAACAGCTTGGCTTGGACCTGAAAATTGATGCGTACGGAAGACGATCCTTTCCAGTTGGGGACGGCCTATTTTCAGGGGCAAACTGCTAGTTTCAGGGATTGTATAGTGTGTATGGATACACTGAAGTTACATTCGTATTGCATATATGCTGTAATATTAACTGCGGATTCATACCCTTCCGGCTCTTTGGGGTTGGGTTGGGTGTACCGACAGGCAGTGGACTGACATTCAACCAGGGTTGACATTGATAGCTGTATCACTGTACGGTATATTTGCTTCCATCTTATGCACATTATAGATGTCTTCAATGCACGCTTTCAACCTTTATTGGTGAAGAAAGTTAGGTTAAAGAGACGGCCATGATTGCTTACACATGTAAATAATGGAATAGATAAATAGGTAAGTGTAAGGGAATAAGAATATATGCTCAGCGCCCCCACCATTTGATGCACCGGAAAGAATGCCTAAAATCAAGAGTCGGATTAAACCAAATAGTAGTGATTCAAAACTCAATGTACTTCCAAGAGAAAAAGCTCTTAATAGCAAGAAAGTGTTTGACCAAATGGAAAGCATTTGTTTAAAGTCAGGACTGATGTAACACGAGTAGTTTTACTAGAAATGAATAATGTATTTTGAAGAGACAAGCTTTTAATAAAGAGAACGGGCCTGACCAAAAAGATCGAATATGCATAAGAAAGGGTTTGATTAAAGAAAAAACAGGAGTTTTGCCAAAAAGAAAGAATGTACTTTTAAGATAACATTTTTTTAATAGAAAGAAAGTTTTGACGCACCGGAAAGAATGTGTCGAAAATCAAGAGTCTGATTTAAGAGAGTAGCTTCATTTAAAAGAGAAGAGCGCACTTCCAACAAAACAATGTGGGAACTAGGGGAAAAAACGCAAACTATGCCACGAGGCAGCATCCCAAGCCACCCCACAGGACGGGGTGACAGCAGGAGGCTGTTTTGCTTCACGTTTTCAGGGAACCCGAAACCACCAAAAACCACGGAAACAAAAACGGAGAAATTCAACACCTGTTCGATCACGGCTGTTTGGAAGGAAAAGGAAATTTGGGATCCAGATCATGATTTCATGATCCGTGGGCATGACCTTGGTCATTACATGATGTTACTAGTGTTACAACCTGTTACATATAGTAATCGAAAACAACAGATCATCTAAGCCTGAGCCACTAACCCTCAACCGAGCAGCTGTTTGTTGGGTGGTTTTGAGATGTCAGGACCAAGAGTTGGAGTTTGAAGATGATGAGTGTTTGGCGCTGAAATTTCTTGACTTTGGGGCCCCACTTCGCTGAGAATTTGTGTCGGTGACCAACGCGGTTTCTCTGGCAGTTCTAAGGCCAGGAAGAGCCAGAAGAGGTTGGGAAATGCGGGGATTGTTGTGCGGCAAAGTCAGACAAGTGACCGAAACCTGATGTTTTTCTTTACGTTGTTCACTTCGAAACTGTCAGGAAGTATCAATTCTTTTTTGCACGGGCAAAAATGGTTTTACAAAAAAAACAAAACCTCTAACTTTTCGTGGATCTTTCACCATAACCGGCTGGGGGGCACCAAAAGAAGTTGGCAGGAGGAAATTGTTGATGCTGAAGCAGAGGACGTTTCTATGGCTTCGCTGATGCTGTTTGAATGAAGGTATATTTGGCTTTAAGAGTTGAAGAAAAACACCAAGGAGGAAAATGAAGAAGAAGAAGGTCCCAAGATGATTTGGAGGCCTTTCAACTTTTCAAACTCATAGTAGACCTACATCTATGGCAGATTCTAGCTTTGAAATGCTCAAGTCGCTTGAGCATGGCACGATTTCACCAGTAATTTCATGAGTAAAAAGGTAAGGCTAGCATGTTTCCAGGTACGAGCATGGTAGATTGCTTTGTTTTTTGGAGACATGACATGAAACCATTAGTTTTCCGGTAGTCAATCAACATGTTGGCACATTTTCTTCCCAACCCTCGAGGCCCGGCATTGATGTCTTAGAAGATGGAGAGCAGCTGGATGTGGAGTCAGAAGCCGAGTGGGTTGGAGCAACCTTGAAGCAACTGACCCAGACGCAAGGCCCAGGCTAAGAAGATGGAGAGGTTTGTGACAAGTTTGGATGCAACTTCGTTAAGTTTGAAATTTAGACTATCTTATCTTACAGCTGCTGCAGGTAACATATAATTCGATATCAACACCCTGTATGTCCTCAGAAAATCGAGTCCTTGATCACATTTTTGTGTGCACAAAAAAAGGCAACAACAAGATGCTGACAAAATCCACCCTGGACAAGTCATTTGAGAATCAGAACTTGGATTTTTTTTTGAAAAACCGAGGCCGGGGACCTACGACATGCTGCACCGAGCGCAAGTGGAGTACGCTGAACGCCCGAACGCTGGAAGAACCCCCCCCTTTTTTTGGGTTAGGAGGTGATTGCCTTTCTTTATAAACCTGCCATATTTTTGGGGCACCGCTTTAGTGGGAAAGGGATGACAATATGCGATGGTGACTCATTACTCATCTAGAAATGCACACTGCAAAATCCCATTATCCAATGTGAACTGGACACAGTGATGTGTTTTCTTTCCTCAGGATGCGGAGATGGGCTTCTATATCCAGCTGTATTGAGAATGCCTCGATATCAGCTTTTACTGGTAGCCAGGAACGATAGATCATCCTTAGATCCTAAACCAGGTATGGGAGTATGGGATAGACCTTTTGCCCAAAACACTTGCATGGAAAAAACGTGACAAGGGGCTGATACCAATCAAGCACGAATATCAGTACCTTGGTAAGTCATCCACCCTTCATCATCTACACCCTGGAAGATTAACGGGTGGTTCACCTACAGCCATCGCCCATAAAAAAGAAGGGAACATGATCTCTAAAGCCAAACAAAAAACCTCCAGGGAATTATATAGTTTCTCCCTGAAACTAACATTCATCGCACCTGAAAATGGATGGTTGGAATACTACTGTAGTTTCCTTTTGGGTAAAACGGCCTATTTTCAGGGGGCGAACTGTTAGCTTCCTGCCACCGCAGGTGGCCTTGCCTCTCCGTCGATGTGATCCGAGATGACCTCGGAGCACAACGTGGGACCCCTTGGGTTTTTGAGATGGAAGGGAAAGGGGATATATTTTGGCAAGATGCCTGTTGTTGTTGTTGTTGTTGTTGTTGTTGTTGTTGTTGTTGTTGTTGTTGTTGTTGTTGTTGTTGTTCCAAAAAAAGGTGGCACTACGAAAATTCGGGAAGATCTTCCTGGTGTTTTGGCCCAGGTAGCGCCTTTCCCATGACGGCCTATGTGGTGGCGGGATCACAGGCATCACGCACTGAGGTGCAGTTGGTTGAGATGGTTGGGATAGATGTTGAAAGACCTAGGACCTAGATTCCAAATGGATGTAATAGGAGAGGATTTGATTACATATGCATAATCAGATGTATACGTATTGTGTGTAATTACTTACTTGTAAATGTAATCATATGTAGATCTAGTACAGTCATCATATTATACACATTGCTGTTCAACAATTCACTAGCGTCAATTCTTGGTGAAATCACGTGAGGTGAGACCCACCATGTATGCACAAGGTAGGTTCATCCTTTTTCATTGCACCATATGTATGAAGTAGTTGTTCACAAAATAGTAGTAGACACCACATTTTATATACCCTGGTGTAAACTAACATAACCATAGAAAATCCCAAAATTTCAGGTAAATACCATCAAACTGGTGAGTTTGAAGGCCTATGTATGCCTATGTTAGTTTCAGGGAGGGTACACATTGAACATGAATCATGAAAAGGTGATTTTTTGCCAGTATTGTATGTATTTTCTGATGGGCATGTAGAGGTCCTTTTGTGTGTATTATAGATGGCTTCTCCCCACAAACTCACAAACTTGGAAGGAAATTACCACCAAAATGTCACCTGAACTGGAGGGTCAAGGTTTCAGGAAGAAACTGGGCTCAGCAAAAACACGCAAACAACGCATTCGTTCGCCAAAACCTTCAACGCCGCCAGGACAATCGGCTGTACGTCATGAAATGGCGGGACACTCGGGGGCGGCCATGTCATGGTTTCCCGTGTGATGCGTGCTGTGTAAACCTAGAATTTGAATTCCTGAATCAGTTGAGATGAGTTGGCTGTGCATCAAACCAAGGCATAATTGCCACAATTTTTTGGTTGTACATCCCGCTTCTGCGGGATTTCCAGGGTACCCTGAGAACCTACCACAGCCCTTGTTTTCCGTTTGGGGAAAGCACATTAGAAAACCCACACCGCAGCTCACACACCTGGAAAAACAGTCCATTGGTTTTTCGGGAAAAACCTCCCAACTTCCAACCGCAAATTTGGTGAACAACTTTTCAGGGTGGTGATGAGATAGAAAGGTGGGAGAGGTTAAGCCCTGTGTTTCAACCGTGCAGCAATTCCGTTTTTTTGTTGGATTCGTTGCTTGGAATTCCCGCGTGCGAATTTTTTCACCTGAGCCTGTGTGGATGACATAAGGCACAAACTTTACAAGACCTCCAAAGATGGTCGGGAGGCAGGGTGCTTACTGGGAAGATGGGTGGAACGGTGGGGCGTTTGTTGCCAAAACCTGTAGCTGCCAAAAGCTGGCAGGGACCAAAATTGTATGTCATGACTTTGAGATACGGTTGATAACGACAGCTTCACCAGTTTGGAGATTTTCAATAGATTGTCATGAACATAGGGGTCAACTGGTCCAATCATGGGTACCAGTTGGGGTGTGTTTCCCGGGAACAGTGACAATCAGAATGTCCCGAATCTTGCGGAAAGAGTTACATCTCAATTTATTATGTTGTATTGGACCATATATTAACAAGCGATTAGGCAATGTGCAGATCTGTTTGTTGAAAATGGTCGCAGTTTTCTCGCTTTGCTTCCAGACCCCTCTCCTTCAAACAACTTGTTGCGAGGACGAAGAGGAGGAAGAGAGTGATGACGAGGAGAAAAATCCCAAATCCTGTATCCCGAAAAGGGGACCGAGCGATGAAGGGTTGAAGGGAGTGCATGTGAGGATGTTAGTTCCTATAAGTTATGATGCAAAACTGGCTGTCATCCTGAAATCAGTCTTTTCAAGGCCTCGAATGGACACCCTTCCTCAAGCAAAAAGACAGGTCACTGTGGTACTTTTCCGCCGAAAGGATCTTCATAAAACCCGAGATCAATCTTGGGATGAACTGGATGAACTACAAAATATTCCGCCCTTAGTTAGCAGGTGGGATTTTGCAGCACCACAGTAAGATGCCGAGATTGGATCTCCAGGACAGCGAGGATGAGCACGAGGCCGCGTTAGAGTCTGGACCTGAAGTGTCAGATGGGTTTCCAAAATCATCGAACTTGGAATGCATTTGATTTGCATTTCTTTTTGGGTAGGGGGAAATATGTAAGGATAGTTTGGGATTTTCAAGACCTGTGCGTACTATCAGATGTATCATATTGTATCCACTTTGCAAGGAAAGATCCATCTCTAGACTCTATAGGCTCCAGAGACAGCTGCTTTGACCACCTGGTTTTTTTTGGGGGTAAACTTGACGAAGGTCGAAAGCAACCCCACATCCTGGTGGCGTAAATCGAGCGCAAAGCTTAGGAATTCGGGAATTCTTCAGATTTAGGGGGGGTTTCAAGGCCAAACAGGAATATAGGAATAAAGATGAACAATATTGAATGACATGCCATGATTCCATGATTCTATTCGTGCCATTTTGTTGGGTTCCTTTTTTTTATCTTCTCCTGTCATTGGTCTGTCATTGGTGAAATATCATGCAATTTCTCCAAGGTACGTGCGATGCCACAAGCAGGGCATATTGTTGCCAGCTGGGCTGATACTGGCAAGCTTCACATGTTTGGATGCCAAATTTTGGAGGATCATCCCAGTTGAGAAGTGGTCAGGATCACCCCCATGAAAAAAAGGGCCATTTGGGGGAGGGGAACAACCCTACTTAGGGGACTTATTAACCATGGTTATTAACCACGAACTAAATGGGATGATCCTCCAAGTAGGGGACAAAAATGGGAGGACCAGGGAACAGTTTACAAATTTCCTTGAAGTCAGAAACCATACAGTTTTTTTCAACATATCTCCAGGGCACAGCAAATTTCTGGGAGGATCCTCCCGGGTATTTGGTCTCGACCTGCCTCTCCCGTGGTTAGGGTGAATGTCTTGAGGTGGAACTTGGATCTGCACCGGAAAGCTTTGGACAAAGGTGACAGAGATGGGAGCCTCAGAAAGTGGGAAATTTTTTCGGCGGATGAAAAAATGGCCGCGAATGGCGTTTTTTTTGCTATGATAGACCGGTGGGAGGTGAGCAATATTAAGAAGACACTGCAATGAAAAAAGGAGTGACACCAAAATCCTAAAGATCTCATGTATATGGTGGCTATTGAAAATTACCTTCCAGGGAACAATCATATATCCCACCTATGGGAGGGGTCATACCATGGAGCCAAAGTTTCCAAGGCGCCGCCGCATGCAAAGCCCATCTTCACCTGTGAATCTCACAAGGATGAGGTGGGGAGAAGTGATGAGGAATTCCCTGGAGATAAACTTGAACTTTTAGGTATTGCATTTTTAGCTACACTCCGGCAAACTAACATAGCAATGGCATCTGAAGATGGAGCCCTTCCTACTGAACATGGGGGATATTCCAGCCAGCTATCTTAGTTTACCAGAGGGTAGATGTTCTTTATCATTTTCTCACGTTCTTTTTGGGCAGAATTGCAAAACTACCATGAAACACCTTCCTCAAGTGATGGTTGCACAAAGATCAGGTCCCTAGACTCGTAGACAAGCGATTAGGATGAGTCTTTTCGTGTCTCGCTGTACAACCTGCTTTTGTGCTTTGACTGTTAGCTTCAGAGAGCGAAAGCAATGCAAACTGCGGAGTAAGAAACCCATGGCTGTTAAAGATTCGAGGGTTCCATAGTAGCAACCCATCCAGCTCATCACATTTTTATTTGAAGAAAATATATTCTTATATACTTAAATAAAAATATATGCGCACGATTCGACATAATTGAAAACATCCAGGAAATTTAGTTCAATGCCATCCTCTTGAGGTTGACGTTCAAGGCCAACAAAAACCCTGTTGCTCACCAGCCGTGACCTGCCAGTTGCAATCGACTTTTCCACCGCTCCAAACCGCCAGGGTTTTGCCTTGGACTTCAATCCGATTGAGGCAGGAAAATTCCTCTCAGGCAGTAATGATGCGCAGATCTTGTTTTGGGCTCCTGTTCCTGGAGGCCGGGGGGGGGGTGTTGGAAATGGAAGGTTCAAAACCTCCTGTAGATGCTGGGGTTTGGTTGGAATTATGGATGATTGATGATGATGATGATGATGAAGAAGAAGAAGAAGAAAAAGAAGAAGAAAAAGAAGAAGAAGAAGAAGAAGAAGAAGAAAAAGAAGAAGAAGAAGATCTATAGTGAGGTTGCTGAGGGACAAATAGGCGAGGAAAATGCGTTGAAAAGGAAGCTCGTTACAAACCATCATTTTTGGTGTTTCATGTGATTCCTTTTTTTCGCAGGCTAGAGGATTTTCATGTCAGTTTTGACTTCCAAAGTCCTGTTTTTTCCTAGCTGATCTCACAGGAGTGAGAGGAATGATTCCTTCCAAATCCCAGATCTCTTCAGTTTTTTCTTTATCACAATAAAGCAGTTCCGAGTGACATTCAACCACAAGTGAGTACAGGTGAGTAAGTACTAGGATGTCCATGGAAGTTACGAACTAGTTAGTAAGTTGGTTTATAACCTATTTACTTATAAAGGGGTTATAATCCTTTTACTCAGTACCATGGACATCCCAGTAGGGAGTCCATTCCACATTGCCGGATTTCACTCAAATTCACGTTGGTATTCTGGCTGACGACTTGACATCCTTGATGGTACAAGACTTCGGTCTTCAAAATTGTTGTCTAAGAAAGTTGTTTGTAACAGTAAGGTTTCCACAAAAAAAAGCACCTCCATTGTGCTTCAGATCTACCAAAATCAAAATGCCTTGAGACATTTCTTTTTTGCTTCACATGTTCCAGAAGCTTAAGATCTTCACTTCTTTTCACCCTGAGAATCAGATTTTTCCTGAGCATCCGACTATTTTCCACCCCCCAAAAATTTCCCCCAAAAAAACCCGGGGTCCGAAAATCCGTTTCAAGGTTGGAAGGTTGAATCTGAATCTCCTTACAAAGGGCACAAAGCTTCGGTGGAAGATGTACAGTTGGGGAACCTTGGGAGTTGGTGTTTTCAGATGTGGAAGATCTTTCATCGGGAAGATCCATGTGTAGGTGGTGGGTGTTGTTAGGTGAAGGGAAACCAATGGATTTCAAGGTGAAGAAGGTGAATCACGATGAGGTTCTTAAGGTTGAAAGGGGTGTTTTTTGTTCAAAAAAAAATCTCAGGTGGAAGAAGTTGGGAAACAGCTCTCAGTTTCAAGCTCAGTTTTTTCAGCACTAGATCTGGATTTTTTCACAGCTTATGGGGCTGGACTTTATGGGAGCCCATCATTTTTGCCTGTTGAAAGGTCGACTTTTGCTTCCTGCAGTGCTGATGGCAGTTTCAAAGTTTGGGATATTCGGGAGAAGGAGCTGGCAGGGAAGATGGCGAGGCACATTGGTGGTCACCATCTCCCCCCCCAAAAAGGCCGTACAAGGAGAGAACCTCCACTATTTGCGCGAAAAGTTTAGTGATTGAGAGATTGCAGGTGTTTTTTTTTGGCCGTGGCACAAATGGTGAGGGATTTCCAGAAGTTGCTGAAGTTGAGTTTTTTTAAATCTATGCTGTATGCTAGGTAGTGTTTTGGCTGCATCAGGCGGATTATGTTACATACCAAAGAGGCTGCTGTGGGACCCAGAATTTTCTCTGTGAGGACCGGAAGAAACCAGCCATCAATGTGACCGGAACCTTGGAACTAGTGTCTTTTGAAAAAAAAACAGGTAGCAAAAGTTGGGAGGCATTTTTTGTTGGGTTTCCATTGCCAGTCGACCAGTCGATTGATCTTTTTTTTTTGTAAACGCTCAAGCCTGCCTTCTTCCTTCCATCCCGGTGGGGGAAGACTGTCCAGTGAAACACTAAACGCCAATGGTTTTTGGATGTTTTTTGGACGCCGGGGAGGCTGATTTTTTTTAAAGTAGGTGAAGCTGATGGACGTCAGACCAATGTGAATCATTGTGCTACTTACCGTTGAGGGAAGAAATCCTTCACCGGCTGGAATGTATAAACCCCTAAAGATAATGGGACAAACTACCAACCTCAACTGTTTAGCCGGATTTCTTAACCATCAACAGTACCACATTTGGATGCTAAGTCTGAACTCGGATTCTTTCAGAGCCTGGGCCACCGTTGAGGCCAGATGCGCATGGTGGCTCTGATGTCAATGTCCTCAGTGATGCGCTTAGGGGATAGTTACCCGCAGGCACCTTCATTTTGCCTCAAGCTAACCTGAGAAGGGATCATTTCAAAATGAAACTAGTGACTATAGTGACTAGTGACTAGTCTTCCAACGATCGCATCTTTCAGGGGAAAGATCTTAGTTTTCGATAGGAATTTCGGGGAGTTAAAATCATGTTCTTATTTTGCTGGTTGCCAACCTGTAAAGATGAGATACGTCTTGCAAATTTCCTGTGAGTTGGCCCCCCATTTTTGAAGCACCTGAGGTTGGAGTCCCATAGTTGGTGAGCTCATAGTGACAGGTGCGGAAACGAAACCCCCGTGATTTTCTTGGAAGAGAAACATCTGGATATTTTTGGGGTGGTTTCAATAGAAGCCAATGAAGAACATGTTGAGCAACAAACTCAACATTTTAGGTGTTGGATATGTATCATTTTCGGATTTCCTATTCGGATGCTTCCTGGAAGTGACCTTGCGAAGCATGGAGGTCTTGTGAAGACAGTCCAGTCCCTCCAACAGGTATTGCTTTTATTCCATTTTTGGTAAGACTTTTGTCTTTTATGATTGAGGGAAGATATAGCGGTAACAGTCTTGAGTTAGTGGAATTTGGAAAAATTTTGATGTGCGAAGATTGACCTTTTGCGGGTTCCTGGTTGTATCAAGCCCTGTGGAGCGCAAAGTCGCACCTTCGGAAACTTCCAACATTTTTCTATGACCCTGTCATGAATACTGTGATTCGTGTTGGACCGGAAACTTTTTTTTTTTAAAAAAACGGAGACATCTTTTTGTGTTTGAAGGGAAATGACAAAATGGACATGGGGTTGGGGAAAACATATTTTTTCCATCAGTCTTCACACAGAATCTATCATTTCTCCATTTTTTTCTCCGGAGGAGCATTTTCTTGCATGAGGTTTTCCTTTTTTGGGGGGGGGCAAAAAAAACCAACATCTTTCACCCCCAAAAAATCAGTGGTCTCTATCTCTACTATCTACGGCTGTTTTTTGGATTTAAGTCATCACCTTCTCCCGTTGGCGCAGCCGCCATGTCTTATGGCTCCCCCAGCTCGCGTGTGGCTGAAGGGAGTCCGGCCGGGCAGCGTCGCGCTGGGCGAGTGGCCGAAGGGAGTCCGTCCGCACGTCACTTGTCGTTGGGACAACTTCATGGTGAATTGGCACGCCTGGAAGAGCTAGCTCAAGAGCTACGAAGTGAAATTGCGGCAAGGTGGCGTTTGGAGACAAAAGGTTACTTGGTTAGGTTTTTGGTGGTAGTTTTTTTTTCCTTTTGGTTGGATTACCAGAACTAAGATTTCTGATATGCATTAAAAACAATAACAATATATAGCAAATATATACTGTACTAGAAAGCATATAGATGTTGTAAGCAAATACTATGCTGTATACGTTTAGGCTATTTAGGATTTTCAAAGCGTTGGGGTACCGTTTGCTGCTTTTCACCACCACCTACCTTTCCGCTGCCACGGTCCTAGGGTTCTAAGGACCTCCCCCATTCTGCCAGTGATTTGTGGATGCCATTGAAGGGAAGGATTAACCTCGTCCGCATATATGTATATATATATATATTAATATACGGATGTATTTTGCGCAAGCACAACGTCCTGTCAAGAACCCAGGTAAAGGGAGGCGCTCCCAAAAATTGAAAGTACCAGACTCTGCAGTTGAAGAACAAACATTGCAAGTGCTTGCAGCAGCTCAAGACAGAGAAGATTTGGAGAAAATCTTAAGTGATCAACATCAACAAGTCCAAGGAGCGAAAGAACTCCAACAACGTTTGCAACAACAGCTTCAACGTGCCGAAAGCGATGCACAAGAACTTTCCTTAGGATTGCCAGAATTATTGGAGGCTCGACGCAGGCTGGGGTAGAATACTCCCAAAAAAAGTCAGTTCTGACGATTTGGATGATTTGGGCCCTCAAACAAGTCTACTCGACCATCGTTACCTGTGCTGAACTACCCGTATGACGAATTTCATGCGGGGGATCAGATCCTATCCAGAAACTACTAGTCTTGTCACCTTCAGTTCAAGACAGGGGCCTTTTGGTGCCTTTGCCTTGCCAACGCAAGGAGAATTGATATGATACATGTGTTTTTTGACGATCCTCGCAAGATTTCTACGAAGGATGGGACCCGGTTTTTTTACCTTGGGGTGCTTTTCCATCCAAGGCAACCCTGGAGGATTAACTACATCACAGAAATATAGCCAGTATATCAGTCACGGGAAAGTCACCTAAAAACATCCTCCCCATTGCTACGTTTCCCATGACTTTCCAGGGAAGTCAAGCGTCAGCTGGCACGCAGTGATATGCTACGACAAGATTGTGCAGGCAGAGAGGTTATCGTCAGTGAGCTTCAACTGCGAGTGAATGACCTGCAAGAGGAAGTGACGGACCTTCAAGGTAAAACCACCAGCATCTCGTCGGCTGATGAATCTGCGGCTTCTGAACGGTTGGATTACTCGGCAGAACGGTAGTTTTTTTTTTTTTTTTGGGGGGGGGTTGGTGAACTTGGACCTTGGCCAGAATGTTGTTGTTGTTGTTGTTGTTGTTGTTGTTGTTGTTGTTGTTGTTGTTGTTGTTGTTGTTGTTGTTGTTGTTGTTGTTGTTGTTGTTCTGGTGAAATTGAGATGTGTAAAATAACAATATGTTTGAGAAGAAAAGGGGCCAATGAATCTGCAGAATCAATACAAAGCCCGGAAGCGATGTGGATGTATGTCGTGTGGTGAAAGGTGGATCTAGTGAAACGATATATTTTTCCCATTGGGTGCCTGGATGACGTCTTCCATTCCATTTCCTTATCCTTCCATATCCAAAATAGAAACCAAGCACTACTCACGCGCTTTCGGAAGTCCTTTTTTTCCGCACTACCCATGGTGTTTTTCAAGTTTCTCTAGTTTCGGCCCTTTTTTTTGCCGGGTGTGTTTCCAGTTGTTCCGAGGCATGCACCAAAAACACAGCCGAAGTCAGAAATTGGCGCTGGAAGCGGAGTCGGAAGCGCAAGAATTGCAGCTTCAATGCCTTCAAGTGAAGCAAGGGACCGAGCTCCAAACCACCAGTCTGGGTCAACGCCTGGAAATGGTGGAACGCTTAAGAGAAGAGATCACACAGTGGCAGTCACATGTGGCATCTCTGGAAACACTCTTGACACAGCGAAAAGAAACTTAGTTTGTGATTGTGGGTCTTTATCTCAAGTATTTTGGTCAAATATGCCAAATTTTGCCAAATCGCAAGGTTCTTCAATTTTGGATTTTTAGAGCATTTCAGAGCTTTTTATAATCCATTCAGCCCACTTCAAAAAGGTACCTCCTCACCATTACTCGGAGGTGTGTGGGGGACATCCGGGGTGCCAAAAACCAGCGAGGAAAAGTTGCATTTGCAGTTGGAAGGGCAACACTTGGCGATGCACTTGGAACTTCAAACCTTACAGCGTAGACTGAAACTCCATTCCGACAAAGTGCAGACGAAACAAGAGGCAGCCGGCTTGAAGCAAGTTGAAGGGACGATGTTTTTTTTCACGTTAAAAACACGACTGGAAATTGGAGGAGAGGATAATACATACCCCAAATGGCGCCTATGCAGACACAGTTCTAGTTTCCGTGTGCGCTTCAAGCATGTAGTCATTTCCCTTTTCTTTTTGTGTGAGAATCCCAAGAAGTCACCAAGAGTCAAAGAACAATTTCTTCATTTGATAGTATGCTCCCTTATCAATCTTCACAAACTCCACTGTCAGTGGGGCTGTGATACACCCAAGATTGACCTTTCATATTCAAAAAAGAAAAGAAACCTTGCAGAACCTTTTTGCCCAACGCCCCGAGGAGATGTCATGGCTCAAACGTCTAGCCGAAGCTCTTGAGCAAGATGTGGTGAAACGTCATCAACAGGGTCCCTAAATCAGGGACAATGAAGAGCCTGGTGGTGGAAAAACTCGCCAAACAAGTCAATGCTCCCCTGGAAAAATGCGGTTTCATGGGGGATGCAGGAAATCAAGTTTTGGAATTCGGAACTTTTGAAGCACTTTGATTTACTTTCAATGATTGGATCCGGCTGGTTTCAAGTGGGATGATTGAAACTTTTCATTCATGTGAAGGCTGGCGATGTTCTACCCCTGTTGACCCAGTTGATAAAATGACTGGGCAATCAGATCCCAAGTGGAGTGCCATGCTGACCTTTTTGGCTCTTAATACTTCAGGTGCATTGAATTACGTATGAAACATGAACAAATACAATCATGTGATGATGTGTAGACTACATCATTAGCTTGTGGAAGTTCTGTTGCGGAAGATAACAGGACTGGGGCCCTGTTAACCCAGTCTGATCAAGCACAACAAGACTTCAAGTATCCCAAGCCATAAGCAGGACAGCCCAGATGCAAGGCATGGGTCCTTGTTCAACTGAAGCAGACGTAAAGACACTTGAAACAGCTACTTTTCACCGCAGCCCTGCTGCACGATGCTGCTCTTGAGCTGCGAGAACGATGGCTTCCAAGAGAGTACTCTTGGGTGCTGATGGCAAGGCTGTTTTTTCTTGGGGAACTGGGACTCAACAAAAGCTTAATCGAAGCAGGCTTAGCTACTAACCTTAAGTAACCTTAGCTAGTCCGAACTATAGTCAAGTTTGTCTCAATTTACAATTTACCCAACCCAAATCATCCTGAAAGCTTTCATCCCCTCAACCTCAACCAACCCTTAACTAATGCTATATACCCAACCTTGCCAAATTGAAAGCACCTCACCCAAGAAAGATCCTTTCCGTAAGAAAAACGTGAACTGTCAGGAGGAGGCGACTCAGTCCAACTCTTTCAAGTCTTGCGCCTCAAATATGGAATGTAGTACGTTTATAAACATATTTAGTCACAGTTAGAGACAGAGCGAGAGAGAGAGAGAGAGAGAGACTGGTCTAAAGTCATTGGTATTCCATACTTTGTACATTTGAGTAAAGGGCTAGGAAACCATAATCTAGTGAATTATCACTTGGGATTTGCCAAGCATAGTTTAGTCATCAGAAGTAGCTTTTCCAAGGAATCACAAAATTGAGACCTGGTACATGGACATTATTTACCTACAAAATCTGAGTTGCAAGGTAACTTTACACCTAGCCACCAACAACTCATTGAGTCATTTTGGGATGCCAGCCGAGGTCCCAGATGAAAGCCGCAGGCGTTTTTTTCGGAGCCACGAAGGGGACCGTAGTTTCTCCCATGAAAGCTTGGGGATAGCCCCTCTGGATTTTGTGGAAGATATGATGATTAATGTCATATTCAGAAACATCTCCAGGGTTCATACTCTTCATACTCATAGACTCATAAATCTCAATTTTTGTCCATTGGTGGTATCATCAAAGATGTCAAGGTGCTTAGTTTGGCAATTTTCTTTCACAAGTGATTTCATACATATTAGCTGGCAGGCTAGCTGGCATACAAATGCCCAATTTTGAGACTTCCGAAGTCTTCGCAGTTTGAACGCAAGAAAAGTCCAAGAATCATATCAACATACTGTTGATGGTTTTAGACATCCGAAACCACCACCCACCTTGGGGTGTATAAAAACCGCTGTGTAAATACCAGGGATTTCAACTACCTGTCCCTCAACTTGGCGCAAAGCTCATTTTATCTCCAAGCCTCGGTAGGAGGCGAAGCGTCACCGCGCAAGACGGTACTAGCAGCAGGCCCGGGGTGGTCGAAAACCATGTGGAGACCAAAAGAACTGAAGAAATTCCCCTGAAAAAACTAAGAAGACAATGAACAAATCAAGGTTTTTTCATAAGAGATATATCAGAGATATATAAATATACATCTTCATTCATGGTTTCTTTTTTCTCCATTTGTCATTTTTTTTGTTTTTTTCCAGGGTGTTTTTATTTTCCAATCACATCAACCACCAGCAGCTGAAATCCAGGATGTTTTGTTAAAAAACCAAAAAGGTTGATCAACAAACGGCCTGATGAGTCAATCTTTGACGCAGGCGGTGGAAGCACTTCTCCACGGAAGTCCATGATGCCAGGCTGGGGAAACCAAAGGTGCTGGCGAAGCACTTCTCGTTGCGTTTTTTTTTTTTGTTGAAAACTGCCCTGCACCCCGTGTTTTTTTTGTTGTTTTTTTTTGGGTAGGGGGGGTCCAAAAAAAACACATGCACATATAATAATTTGTGTATATATATATATAAATATGTACATGGTAAATATGTGACATGTATGTTTACGTAATCTTATCTTGTGTTGTCTTATGTAATGTAATGTCACGTAACGCCACGTGCAATGGAATCTCATTTATCTATTATTATTAATGTATTAATGTAAAGATTTTCGTTCACTTCCAAGACACGTTTCTGAAACCTCACATTGTTGCAGACCATACCTATGGCACGAACGAACGAAGGAACGCATCAATGTATCAATGTATTATCTACTATATGCATGTGTATCTAAACATCAATCACATTTCTGCCGAAGGCTTGATTGGCTTTCTGTCCCAAAAACTCCCATCACAAATTTGACACAGAAAATCTTCAACAGCTCTCAAGGGCCAGGGAAGAATTGAGTATACTTTGGGGACCTACCTCCCACCCTAAGGCCCTAAGATGCAATCCTCACCACCAGGATTCTTCCATTTTTCAGGTAGGGAAATCCCAACCTGACGCCTTCAAAATTTCCCACTGGCTGTGCTGGGTGGGGAGTTACCTTGGAGGAGCATCCCAGTTAGGAAGTAGTTAGTACAAAAACCACTATTTACACAACAATGAGGCCATTTGGACGGGGAAGTCCCCCTACCTAGGGGATGAAAACTAACCATGGTGATTAGCCGCTTACTAGCTGGGATGATCCTCTAAGTAACTCCCCACCCAGGATGCCAGTAAGAAATGAAAGTTTAGGTTGGGACACCCGAACCTCAAAATGCAAAAATCTGGGTGGTGACTGACATCCTGGGAGGTGGTAGATAGATCCCTTGCAATTGATGGGTTCCCCACGTTGGCACCCCACATTTGTTGAGCCGAATTTTCGACATCTTAAGGCACCACATCGCCCAGAAAGTCCATCATGCCAGGTGCCACCACTTTTTTGACGTTGATTTTTGTGCGGCAAAAAAAAGGTTCACACATGAGACCCAAACTTCATGAATTCAAAATTTCTGGATGTGCCAAGTGCCATGACATGTCTTCTTAGAGGTATATATATTTATACACACATCCCTGGTGGTTTCTTCTTGCTCATTTTTGTCGCACTAACAAAAGCAGATTCTGTATCAACAGCTGCCAGCTGTTGCTGAGGTGCAGCAGCTGCCGCTGCCAAGGAAGGTGAGAAGAAAGCACTACCAACCAAGAGTCCTTTGCAGCAAGTGGGGATCCTCAAATTTTGCCGATGATGATGATGATGATGATGATGATGACGACGATGAAGAATCCTGTTGAAGCGTAGCTCTGCGGGGAGTAGATAGTGATGAATGATGCTACACTGTTGTTTTTGTTTCAACGTTTTGATGGTCATGGATGGTCACCTAAGAGCCAAAAAATGTGAAAAAACCATTGAAATGGCACATGAGACAAAGGCAAGATCCCATAAGACCTTGAGATTCTTTCCGATTTTTTTTGTTTGGGAGCAGATCTTCAACTTCAAGCCTTGACTTGTCATGTCTTCAAGCCTCGATCTCTCCTTGTTTGGACTGCGTCCGGCCAGGCGGCCGCATCAGTGAACGCCGATTCCATCTTCGGTGCCCTGAGGTCCTCAGGGGGTTTCAACGGCCTTAGGGGTGGACTGCGTTTCTCCCGCAAACGGCCGGGGTTTTCTACCGTTTGCCCGAAACGAGGCGTGGACAGGCGGTGAATGTGGGTTTTGGATCCATCATGATTGAACAGGATCTTATGGAGGCAAGACATGGGAAGGAGCAGTGGAAAGGAACGAACGTTATGGACTGGACAGGAGATGAAATTCCAAAGGGAAAGTTTGAGAATTGTTTCTTCTCATAGGAGTTTTGTATGTTTTTAAGCTGAAACTACATGTGTATAGGAACATGACATGTATAAGTAGATTGAGTGTCTTGACAATGGTCGTATATATTCATACATGTATAGATTTATAATAGATTTATATGAATTCACATGACAAGGTCCTGCCGTTCTACCGACCATTGAGTGCTGGCAGATACCTTTGTTCAAATCTTGCAGCAATAACTTTGTGCAACAACTGGCGCAGGACGGGGTTGGTAACCGAATGGCTCGGACAAGCGTATCAAGTGTGTTGTGGAACTGTGGTTGTAATGAATAAACGGTTAAATTGTTCTTTGGTGGCAAGTCTTTCTCACATTCATCCGGAAAGTGTTCTCCAACTGGACGAATTCGTCATCGTTGTCCTAGTTTGTGATGAAACTGGAACAGTGGTACACCATTGCCACGCCATTTTGCTTTCCTCACTACCACCCGGATGCCTGAGAGGATGCCTCTGAAACGACCAAGGCCTTTTCAGAAGGGCAAATCATTCAGGAGGCGTTGGTTCTTCTGACTCAAGAACTGTGCAATTTCATGCAATTTCTTTACAGTTTCAAACAGGATCGCCATACTAGCAGAATGAACTGCAACCAAGTCGCACATGCTTGGATTTTGAAGGCCGGAGCACCAGGAAAAAGCATGGTGTTGCTCACTCGTGGCGCTGCACAAGTCGTAAAGAAGGCGGGCCCGAAAACTGCGTGTTTTTTTTTAACAGTGTTTGGAAAGTGAGGTTTTGGAAACTTCTAAGCCAGATCTTTTCGCAGCTGGACCCATGATGAGTGTGGGTTGAACAACATTCACATTTCAGAACTATGACAGAGCCATGTGCCTCTGACTTTTGGGCCTACGAAGCCCCTTTTTTTTTCCTGAAGTTCCCCTATTTCCTTGCGAGGAGGAGAAGAGAAAAGATGGGGGAAAAGACTGAATGTTTTTTTTGGGCATGTGTCCTGAACGTCATGAAGTTGATGTTCCAACTTCGGTCGGAAAGGGTGTCACTACCAGACCCAAAGCTGGCTTGCAAGACTTCGTAGAATGATTGGAACCTCAAGATAGGAATTCTGAAAAGAGTTGATGGCCTTCAGTGATCAAACATGTTAAAGATTCCAGCCATAAACCTAGGAGGTGTATTTTTTCACTTCTATTTTCAACTTACGTGGCAATTTTTTCATGGAAAACATGTCCATGTCTTTCTCCAAAAAGCCACTGCCTGTGAACAGCTATATAAGTATCCTATGTTTCATCGGCACTAAGCGAATTTGGGGAAACAGGTTGTGCCCTCCTGGAAACTAACACTTTTGAGTCGATGATTTTCCTTTTCCCGTTTGGTGGCATATGTGATCATTCCCTGGTACTTTAACTGCCCGAAAATTTATGACTGGTCCACCTACCCCCCCTGACCTACCCACCCAGAAATAAGTGTTTAGAAGTTTAGAAATTCGGCTTTAATAGCCGGCCTTATTCTCCGACAAACTGACTCAGCCAATGGCTAGCATTTTCAACTGTTGGGGGGCTACCAAAAAATTACTAGGAAAAACTCAAGTTTAAACTTTTTAATTGAATGGTCCGAAATGGCCTTATTAAGGGAAACCAATGGTTGATAAAGCTTCTTCCGGGCTTTTTTGGTATGTCATTTTTATCCTGGGCTTCCCGGTGCAGGGCGAAGCCTTAATGACGCTTGGAGGGAAAAACATCGTCACTGCTGCATGTTCTTGCTGTGTTTCGTGGCGTGCTGTGATGTTGTGTTTGACATCTTCTTTTAAATCCAGCTAAGCACGAAGTGTGCTTCACATTTTTTGGGGGGGTTGTCTTTCCCCATTCAGGACTCTTCAGCAAGGCGATCACTACGGTGAAACAATGCTCTTGGGTTTAGAGCAAATCTGGCGAGTGAGTCTGGTGTCTTTGTCTTCTAGTATCTTGGCACATCAAACTGCCATCTTGTTAGGGCAGCTTTAACCCCCTCCCCCCCAAAAAAAACAAGGCGAGAGCACTGGGGCCCAATGTAGATGTCATGTATCATCATGCATATATAACGTGGCCAGCACAAGAGAACATGCCTATTCGTCGCTGCCTGGTTTTGCGAGGTCAAGCTGCTTTGAGCAAAAGCAACATTTCATGTCAGGAAAACAGTTGCTTCCCTGGTATCCACGATACATCCACTTGATCCAAACTTCTTCATAAGATTGTTCAACCCTTGTGGATCTTAAATCCTCAAAAAACGACAAAAAACGCCATGAAGATCCACATTGATTTATCCAGAAGTTTTTTGGTCCATTACACTCGGGTAAACTAACATGTAACATAGCAATGGAAAAGGGACCATTTGAAAAGGTGTTTCCTACTGAAAATCGTGATTTTCCACTGCTATGTTAGTTTACTGGAGGGTATAATTATCTTCCCATTTGGAATCCTCAAGATCCATCCGTTTCCTGCTTCCTCGCCTCCAGGTATGATTATCGAGATTCGTCGCGATTCCTTTCGAAGGCTGTTGGAGGTGCACCCTTCAGGGGCCCCGTGAAATATCGTGTTTAAATGGGGGGGTGAAACGGGGTTCTGTTGAAATGACGTTATAAATGGGGTCCCATAATTTTCATGCATTCTCAAAAGGATGTCAATTTTCAGTGGTGTTTGATTTGAAAAAAAAACTGAAAGTGTGTGGCTGTCGTTCATCTCCCAAACACCCAGGACTTTCCTGCAGAGGTCAAACAGTTCGAGAGTCTTAGCTGCACGGCTCTTTCAACGGCGAACTGCTTTTCCATTCCAAACCTTCACAAGATTGGATAATCATGGGATCTAAGGGTGCCACCCCAAATGCCACCCCCCAAGAAATAAGGGCTTTTGGGAGGGGATTCTTAACCACCATCATCCCCTCCCAAAAGCCTTATTGAAGGCCTGATTTCCTGGAGTGTCAACATGCACAACCTTCCACTATACCCCTTACCTTGGGGATTATTTAAGGGATCATGGTGGTTCATAATCCCTTAAGTCGTCTGTTTCCACGGAGCTGGCTGTTCATCAAAGCCAGCTCTTTGAGCCTAGGAGCTTCTTTGACGTGACCCTTGAGCAGTTGTATTCAGGGACGAGAACGAATACCTGTGATGTCTTTACTGGCTTATCTATGAAGACGCTGCTTGTCTGACTTATCAAACTGACCAATCCAGTCTCAATTGGGTGTTTGGTGTTTGCTGTTTACTCTTGAATGCTGCGGCTGCTGTGGTGGTGGTGGTGCTGCTGCTTGTGGCTGGTGCTGTTGGTGTTGGTGTTGGTGTTGGTGTTGCTGTTGCTGTTGTTGTTGTTGTTGTTGTTGTTGTTGTTGTTGTTGTTGTTGTTCCGTTTGTGGTCTTCTTCGCCGTCGTCCTCCGTCGCTTTTTGGTGAGGGTGTCCTCATCGCCATAGTTGACGTCGCCCTTCGGCATCGCTGAGACGTTGCCACTCGCATCCACCCGCAATATTTTTGTACAGCTGAGGCTTGAACTTTTTGATGACCATATGCTGAGAAGAGTCTTCTTCCCTGGGGAGACCGCCACTCGACCATCGACAGGGGACCCGGAAGCGAACCTGAATGCCGAAATGGCGATGGTAAGCTCAAATCAGATGACCTGCTTGAAAGTGAAAATCTATCTTGACAGTAAGCTGTCACAGCTGAACATTGGAAACACTAATCATTAGACCTCTGACCTCTACCTTAGTTGGAATGTAGGTTGCATATGAGCCACGTCTTGTTCGTGCATGTGGCTCAGGTGCTGAAGGATGGTCCTGACAGCAGAGAACTGGTTTTGTTGCAAGATGGCATGGCGACCATGGAAATGGCCGGACGCACCGTGCGAACCGAGACGCGCGGCATGCTGAAGGCAGAGGGGGTTTCCATGCGTCGAGTCAAGGGGACATCGGATGAGACGTTGGTCATTTGGGGTTGCCGAAACCCTGTCACAGCGGGTAGATAATCCATTCACTTCTATGAAGGGAACCATATTAATTAATCTGCATTTTCCACTGTTCCAGTGTTGTGGCAGGACCGATTTTAGTCATGTAACAATTTTTATGTGCCTAGGGGCGACAGCAGGAGGTGGTTTTTCCACTTGCAAATTTGCCAGGAAAGGAAGGATGTCAAGAGATCCCAGTCACAGTCAGAGGTGCAACTGGGGCAACTGGTTTATTTCGGAAGAGATCGTTTGATGGTGATTACCCATGCCCACTTGACGGTACCAAAAAATATGACAAGCTGATAATCCACTTAGTCGAATAAAACTTCAAGGTACTGAAGAGGCCTAAATAAACCCATTGTTTTGTTTCACTGATCACTTATACACTATACTTATCGCTTGAAGTCCAACCACCATTTTTTTCAGTAAGGGTTTATCATCTTCCAAATGGGTTCCCACCATTTTCTATAATGATGGCAACGGCTTCCAGGGCATAACTTCTACCATCTCTTCAAGTCTTGGACTTGAAAGGATCCAAGTTCAAGTACCTCGATTTCTCAGTGCCAGGACGGGGAAGAGGAGGAAACAGATCGCCCTGCCTGCTTTGGTGAGTTGGAATTTTTGGGCCTCAGCGAAGTACGAAAGGCTGAGGTGAAAGCATTGACACCTTGCGTCTGCAGGATGGGTGGTGGGTGGGGTGTAGGTATCTAGAAGGGTGGTTGGGTGAAGCATAAGAGGTGCTGGTGAAGAACATGCAATCCTCTTGGCAACTTGTATCTCACACACAGGACTCCAGACTTTACTTTATTTTAGTGTAGTGTATTCCAGGTTGGTGTAATTTGACCCGAATTCTAGTCTTGGTTGCAAGTTGTGGTTCCTGCCCTTCATGAATCAACATGGCCAGGGTGCTGCATAGAGAGTTGATTCCTCACATTGTCGAAGAGTCCACACTGAAGCAAGAGCTGCAAAGTTCTTTGGCGATGCTTCAGCGCTTCACTTTCCTCCATGAAGCCCTTGGTGAATGGATGTTTTTTCAAAATTCTCCCACTAAAAGGTGTGGTTTTCAAGAAGAACCTAAATAGAAACCATGCCAATTTTTATGCTCAGTTCACTAACACCCTTTTTGGGGTAAACCTTATTTAAGGGGGACTGGTGTTTTTTTTTCTCCCCTTTTCTTTTGAACGGCCATGACTTTGCTGGATCTAGTTCTCCACGAGGTGGGTCGTTAAGAGCTGGATTGAACGAACTACCTGGGATTTTTAAGAAATTCTGCAAGTAGTGGGGGAACCTTCCTATCAATTGGTGCATAAATTTAGCTACCAATAGTACCAACTAGCCACCCCACTAACTCTCTGATGGGTGTGTGATATTATTTGACCAATGACCTCATTTCCACAACTGCCTTGTTAAAGGCTGTTATATGCTTACACCGTACCCTGCTCCTAGGTCTCCCTTGATCCTTTGGTCCTCCAACTCTCACTTTTTTCACTTGAGGCAGTCTATTAATGCAGATGTATCGGCAACAAGTGCGCGGCGGTCAAGATGAACAAGCCAGTGTACTTGGAGACTTTGTGGCTGCTGAGTGCAGCCCCGAATTTCTTCAGCCTCTTGACCAGATGAAGGTACAAAGTTGTGCCAATTTTTGCTTAGTGCAAAATGGAGGTATGCCTTCCGTATGGCCCCCTCCCAGTACCAGTGACCACCAGGATTATTTCATGTTATGTTTAGGATGGGATTCCAACCTAAACCTTCATTTGCGCCATCCTGGGAGGTATGCCACACCCAAGGATGCCCAGCATTTCACTGGCCACTTCTGATGAGTTTTATTTATCTCAGGTTTCTAGCTAGTCACCTCGAAGCCCGACTCTATCCGAAGGGAAAGCATCTTGGCGGTCAGCTGAAAATTTCCGCCGTTTAACGTAGCGGAACTTTTTGGTTGTGAGTATTCTTCTATGGTGATCGTAGGCGACCTAGGGCTTCTAGGTCCTGGGTGTGTTGCCAAGAAAAGAGAAACGGCCTGAAACCGTGGGTGGGATGATCCGCCTGGTGGCAAGAACTCTACATAACTTGATGGAAAATCTTCGCAATTACTTGCCATTCATGCAAGCTATGCGCTTTATGTGGCTTTTTGCGCACCAAAGCAGTGGATGCATGTACACACACACATAAACACACACACACACGTATGTATTATATATATACGTAATAATACATATATTGTTTTTTGGATCAGATCAGTTTACTGCAAAATGCTTTTTTCATTGAAATGTTTTTCCCATGTTTCCCCTTTGCACCAGCCAAACAATCCCAAGGAAGATGTGTGATCTAAATCGTGAGTCTGGGTCGCGGTCTCTGCAAACGTTGATGACTGGCTCGGCCATTGTGAGAGGGGTAAATGGCAAGGAGACGCACGCTTCACATTCATCACTACCATGACCACCCCCCTGAAGAAGAAAAAGATGAAAGATCATGCACTGACGGATTCAACAAAACAGAAAACCACCGAAGACCAAGGCATTAGGGCAGCTGCAGCTACATGTAGCACCTGGTTGAGATGCGGCATTTGGTAGAACTTTTTTGTATCTCACTATTCCATTCATTGGATGATTTACCTGCAGGTTTAGGGTGCGCAGTAGATATCTAGATTACAACGAGCTAGCTAAAGGACGTACAACTTCTTCAAACATATGATGCAGTGTTGATTGGCGCCCTCACCCCTCTCACATCATCGTACGGTATCCCTTACTACTATACAATTTTACTCCTGCTCCTCCTCCTCCTCCTCATCATCATCATCATCATCATTCTTAGTAGTAGACCATCCATCTGTCATTGCAGGAGCTTCCAGGCTTGGAAACGGGTGGCGTTTTTGGTCGCATGTCTGCCTTGGGCTTCCGGCCACGGCCGCATGGTGCCATTTCGATCTATGCAGCAGAGCACTGTTGTGTTGAGGTGCGAGGGGTGTCATGGTGTAGTAGACTAGGGGGGGGTGATGGTGGGTGTATATAAATATTTAAATATATAGATACATGAATATATAAGTAAGATTTGAGATATACATAGTGTATGTTGAATTATGGTGAAGGCATCCTGAAGTAGATGCCATGTGT
>DF239755.1:0-23844 GCA_000507305.1 Breviolum minutum Mf 1.05b.01
GTGTGTGTGGTTCTAATATGTTTGTGTAGCATATATGTACAGCAGAGTAAATCATGGATTCAATGGACAGTAGTATCAAAGTATCACCAATACAGAATATCATACGATTAGCATGTATCATCACTATCTTTTTTGAAGGACTGCTGCAATGATTCATGTTTTTCTGATGATTAAAACTCGGTACCATTATACTCTAAGCGTCCGGGTCCTGTCTATCCGGAGGGTCATGCAACATGAAGGGGAACGAGTCGTTGCCAAGTGTCGTCAAGGAGTAATGGTCGTCAGGGAATGTGCCGTCACTGCAGGGCACTGCGTCGTCAGGGGGTAATGCGTCGTCAGGCAATGCGTCGTCACAATGCGTCGTCACAGGGTAATGCGTCGTCAGGGGGTAATGTGTCGTCAGGGAATGTGTCGTCATAATGTGTCGTCAGGGGGGAATGCGTCGCCAGGGGGTAATGTGTGGTCAGGAAATGTGTCGTCATAATGTGTCGTCACGGGGGAATGCGTCGCCAGGGGGTAATGTGTGGTCAGGAAATGGGTCGTCGCAATGTGTCATCAGGGCATGTGTGTGCCGTCCGGAATGTGTCGTCGCAATGTGTCGTCAGCGTCACTGCGAAAAGTGATACCCAGGATGCGGGTGCCCTGTATAACATGCACTGCCCGATGTTTTGAGAAAACAACCATGTTTGATTTGAAGAATATCCTCCGTGTTTGATGACTTGACTAGCACTGTTGTGCTTGGCAAGTTAAGAATTTATTTGAGGTCTGCTGACTTAGAGATTACCTATAGAAACAGGGTGGCCTGAGTAACCATGACAAAATTCTTCTAGTTTTTGGAGGAGTAGGATGAGTGGGGATGCAGATGGTCTCCCATGAAGCTGTGGTCAGCTTTGCGCTCTGAAGTTAAGCATGATGCAAAGGTCATTATGTCCAGTTTTTGTGAAGCAGTACAACCCCGAAAATTAGGTTAGATCTGTTTCAGAGCAAAAGTTATGGTTTGGAACATGTATCTCCTTTCAAATATGGTTATCTTGGTCTCTATGTTTAATTTTTTGGCTGTGTATCCCTTTTGAAAGGCTTGTGTTTTTAAATGTTTACAATGCATCACTTACAACAATCGCCTCCAATACTTTGCTTGTTGTTTTGCCCTCAACAGGATTCTTTTGTGATCATGAGATACGGGAAATGTATGGAAATATGATGTGATGAAATATGAACATTTAACAATCTTTTTTCATCGATACCTCTGAAAAGCGGCTTTTTTCACCACTTCTGACACTAAGTGTATCAGATATTTGACCAATTTGCGATCCTCCAAGTGGAACAGTCGTTGGGTATGTTCCCGTTGGGAGTTTGAATAGCTTGTTGTTTGAAAGATGACACGTCTCAGTCTTCAGAATGTAATGCTCTGGTTGCATTGATTTTGTGCCTTCAATGGTTTTTCTCAATTTCAATAAATTGTTGAGACCACATCGAATGTCGTATTTTATGCTGCATGTTCGACCAAGAACTTGGCTACCAAAACATTAAGGAATGGTTGCATCAGCCGCTGACATTTGATTTGGTCGATGCTTGGCCGAAGATCTGAATTTCATGCAACTGATGTCCCAGTGGATAATGACCCACTTGTAGACATAGACAATACACGATACAGAATATTCGGGGTTGAAATCTACTTATTCCCAACAGCCAGCAGATGTTGGGTTCCAATCTCTTGGCATTGTGGATGCTGCTGGTCTGGGGGGAATTCGTTTCCATTTTTGCTGGAGCACATTTGTATGATGCGAGTTTACCAGAACAGCATAAGCGTCATGTTCATGGCAGAGAAAGTTTCAGGTAAAGTCTCTAAGCATTGAAAGGTCAAGGAGTTGGCGCAAGCAATTGTGAAACTACGTGGTTGTGCAAAGGAGGATCTTGAAACCTGATGCCTATGAGAAAGTTTCTACTGATCACATGCGGAACATGGTTGCCAGGGTAAAGACTTTAGGTAAGCAGTGGTGACATGCAAGTTTCAAAATTCCGTTAAAAAGGAGGTGTTCACCTTCCTTTCTGCGGTGTGCCTGTGTGTGTATTTATGTTTATGTGTGTGTGTGAGTCACAGTCTGTTTCAAACGGCATGAGAGGTTTTTTGGCTTTTGATGTCATTGTTTTCAAGACTTTTCATTTTTTTTTTGGGGGGGGGGGTAAGGACGTCTCAATAATTCTGTTGACACCGCCCCCGCAGCTCTGCTGGGTCTGTGAGCTTGGTCCCCTCCCCCTGTGATATTCTCCAGTTGAAATAAACAAAATTGGGAAATCATTTCCAGGTGTTTATTTTTGAATGTTTGGATTTGGTGATGTTTACATGCCTTCATGTCGGTGACCAAGGTTTCACCAAAACTTCTTCCGCACATGTTTCATCATGTGTCCCAAGCCGGCTTGAGGAAGAGCACAGCGCGCGGTGGTGTATTCACGTGAGGATGTGCCATGAGAAACTTGAGCTTAAAATTTAATGATTGTATTTTGTACATGTATCACTTTTGGGTTGCCAAAACCTTGTAAGATTGGGTAAATCGTTTTATTTTTTGCAAACGGAACATTACCAGCCTTTGTTGCAGTGTTAATCAGGGCCAAAGTATCCTGCCCAATGGATTGGATGATGATTGGATGGTGTGCTGGGTGGGAGCTGTTTGGGGGTTGATGATTTTGGCCTCATGGGTACTTCACAAATGGGGTTTCCTGAAAAATTTGGTCCAGAATACGTTGCTTGGGTAATTATATTCATGGAGAGGTAAATCTGTAGGTGTTTTTTTCTTGGTCAAAAAAAATGACCACTAGTAAAATTACTTTTGGCTTTGGAGTTGCTACTGTGTTTTGATCCAGATTGGGCATTGTTATTAGATGTATTTAATGGTTTGATGCACTTCTCATATATGGGCACTTCCCTGAAATTATGTTCCAGTCCCAGAAAATGTTTTTGATTTTCATGATTTTACGAGAAATTCTTGGAATTGAAATCATATTTTTCCAACTTTTTAGAAAAATATGCAATGATCAATGGGTGTTAAGATTTAACATCCGTAAATGTTTCAAGTCAGCTGAATCGACTCATTTGATTTTCTCCATCCCAACAAAAAATACACTAACCCGTTTCTTTTCATTTGAACGTTGGACGTTTTGGGTATGTGATTCTTTTGGTTAGACTTATGAGGTTGTATCCACCAGCTTGGCATCAAAAGTTGTTGCAAGGAATTCAGGTGGGTCAAATGGTCCATGGGTCGATGGGGAGTCGAAGATTATCAGTCAATAGGTGCACGTTCTAAATAACCATGCAATTTTTGCATGTTTTTTTGTTGGAAGGATAGGTTTCATCACCCACCTTGACATCGAAGAAAAGGATTTTCGAGGGAAGCGACCTTGAAGTCGGAAATCAAAGGGTCACTTGGAAGACTTCCAGAGAGGTAGCAAAACTATCAGTTCCTTCACAATATCTATAGATATATTTGGACTACATGCACATTGTATATTCGTGTAAATGCATATGTGCATAATAGACAGTGAATATAGAATGATGTAACTTTACTGTATCGCACCTCAGTGCGTTCAAGCTTTGCAGACGTTCCAACATATTCATGTTTTTGTTTCAATGGAAACAAATCATGCCTTCTTGCTTTCTGGTCGCTTGAGTTCACCACAAATAGCATCAGCAAAGGACCTCACTTGCCTCATCTCCTGATAAGTTTCGTGGGTGAATCCTGCTCAATTGAACCTCAATTTATTCAGCTCATGGAATTATAACTTGGTCAAAGTGGCCAGAACAAATTTACTGTGGAACTGTTTGATACCCTGCGATCATGAATGGAATCATGTTTTTTGGTTTCACACGTATTTTGCACTAGATCACTAAGATGATAATGACGAGTGCCAGTGCTGTATTTCTAGGGTCAAACTCAGAGTACTTGCAAGAATAGCATCACGTTGAATTGCCCGAGTTTTCCTAATGAGTTTTGGTTTTCAAAACAAGCCATCTTCTTTTAGGGCGCCCTCATGACGTTTCCCAGCCAGAAATGATGTTAGATACGGGGGAAGAAGGGTGAATCTGAAGGAAATCTCGATTGCCCAGATTCACTTTCAATTTATTGGGATTAAAAAAGCAACACCCCAAACATTTTTCAGCTGCAATTTTTCGATTTGAAAGATTAATCCTCATGTTTCCCATTTGTTCAAATATCAAGGAGTGTCTAAATCATGTCATGTTCGGTAGCAAAATTGTATCTACTTCCCACCCTGGGTTGCCAGGATGCAGCCTATGATATCGCTTTCCAGCCATGGCATGAAGTCACTCATCGGCGCCTGGGGGTGTCCAAGAGCCTGGTGAATATCCAAGGTTACAGTGATAAGGGCAACAGAGTCCCAAGTTGACGCTGAAAGATCATTGGATCATGAGATCTTTTTTCGTGTTTTTTTTTGCAAAAACAGAATACCTAGCCTAACAAGCTGGTAGTAATTTACTAAGAGGTAACTGGATCAGTAAATATAGCAACCACTCCCTGGTTGAGGGTTTTCTGGCGTAGATGCACCTCAATTCATGAGCTCACTTTTTGTTGCAAGGACCACCAAGGATTTATCCGAATGGCTGCAATGACATATTGTTTTTGTTGGGTATATAATTTGATAGCACTTCAAGTAGCACGTAATGACATAATACCGGTAATACCACCACTTATGACCAATTTTTAATCCTAGGTAATTACAGTACAACGACCTCTCAATCCGGTTTTGCTTTCTAGTTGAAGCACCAATTTTTTTTGAGTTGGGAATTTCTTTAGGGCCATTTGGAAAATACTGTTGATGGAAGAAATCCTGCTCCAGTTGAGGTTGGTAGTTTATGCCATTATTTTCAGGGTTGTATACATCCCAGGTGGTTGGCCTCGGGATTTCTTCCATCAACAGTACTAAACTGAAATACGGTATAATGTCATCACCAAAAACACTGACTTCCAGCTTCGAAAGAATATACTAGACCATTTGGAACATATGAACCAACAATTGCTCCTTGAGTTGTGGAGCTTCCGAGGTTTGCAGGGGATATCCGACCCACCCTGTTGCTGAGGTCCATCGAGCTTTTCAAGTAGAACCTGCGGAAGAAAAGTTGCGGACGATTGGTTGGTTGATCTTGATTTTTTCAGAGTTGAGTATTTTTTTGGGGCAATCTACCAAAAATATTTGCACTTTACATTTATCATAAGTCATCATAAGTCTACATTGAGAACACAACTCATTTTTGTTGCGAATGAATATTACTAGATTTGTATATGTTTCTTTTTTTTTGCGAAAAACACTGAGATGCCAAGCTACTTCGGTCACCAACCTCATGGGTGAGAAACACCTTGAGGTTGTTCCTTGGCATCAATCCAAAGAGGGTGGTGTATCCTTTCAAGAGGCGCGGTGTTTGATCGCGTCGTGAGAAAGTAGGGCCTTTACGTTGATCCCAATGGTTATTTGCTGCTGTTATTTGATATATATGATATATATTTTATGTATAGGGAACTATCTTATCCAGTTCTATGGGGATTTTAATAAGCCATGAAACATGCAAAACTTTGGACCAATCAGTATAGTGGAACGTCACGGAAAGGTTTTGAACGTGGCTCAAGTGAGACAGATTTTTCGCAGTGTAATTTCTTTGGGATGGTTGTCTCCTCTCCGGGGTCCCAGTAATAGACACCACCAGGATTTTTTTTGTTTTTAGATTTTTAGGTGACTGGGGTGAAAGGGCCTAACTTGTCTTTTCTTTGCCACTATTGGGAAGGGAGACAACCCAGTGCGTGCTGTACTTATTTGTTTTTGTGTGTGTTTCTCTTGTTCACAACCACCTCGGTTTTACAGGCAGATTTTACCTATCGGATATCCAGAGATCAACTGAAAAGGCTTTGCTTCAGAGGAATAGAATGACTTGGGTATATGATTTTATTTGAGTATACTCAGTATACTCCAAAGTTAGGGATAATTTCAAACCACACGATTACATGTTTTGCTTGTTTTGGGGAATTATCATGCGAGGGGTTGAGCATGTTGTACTTGGGCTAGACGTTTCTATAATTTCTGGGTTGCTTAGTTGCAGATTTTCTTTACTGACTGAGATTTTTACCCAAAGAACTTGCTGTAACCACAGGTGCTTTATCTCTCGCAAGCTTGGGAATCATGTGCACTATGCAGATGCAAACCAGAATGCTTCAATGCCAAAGGGATCTTTGACCGGTGCCACGATGCAATCAGGATTCACAACAACCACCCTAGACTGGATGGTTTTTGGGCAACCTATGCCAGCCAGAGCCAACCCTCACTATAAAAATCCATAACATAAAGGTCGCGAACTATGGATATCCTCCAAACACCAAATACTGCAGCTTGCGCAGATTGTTTGTGTCAAGTTTCCACACCCAAGCCACACTGGAAACGCCAGGATATGGTCTTCGACCGGCCACGCAACAGTATGCAGATCAAGGCAGATCCCGGATGACAGATGCAGAGTGGTATAGATGCCTCCAAGTCAAACAAGTCATCATTCAGGTGGTTGTTTGAAAAAAAGATTTTGTAGTTTCACCGCTACTTCGATAAATGATCCAATTGGACGAACATATTTTTCCAGATGGTTTGAAACCACCAACTAGAAATGCGTTGAAAGATGCAAAAGAGATCTATGATATATGCCAAATTTGTTTGCCCCATGGACTTTGTCAAGATTTTTGGTAGCAAACAACTCCAGGTGATCCGGATAACTTTTTGTGAAAAGGGTCAACTCCAGAAAAAAGGTAGAGGTTTTCCATCAAAAGACATCATGGAAAACGCTTTAAAGATAGGTTTCGGAAACGGCAAGGAACATTTTGTATGGGAATGCCATGGAGATGTCTTCGTGGATTTTTTTGCTTGGTTCTAAAATGTTGTTGAGTTGATTTGTCGTGGGATTTTGCACTCTTACAAACTACGATAGCCACGGGAAATCCACCATGTTGAAGGTATTTACCAGGAAAGATGAGGATTTTCAATGGCTTAAACTCAGTGTTCACCGGAGAGTACATGATTTTTTTGTTTGCAAAATTTAGCCACTGAATGTGCTGGGACTTGATGCCAATAGAGCTAAAAGATATTCCAAACAGGAAAACTTTCCATCCTTGCTCTCCAGATCGAGATGAAGCAACCAAAGGAGTGGGGCTATTTCGGTTGGGGAACCCAAAGTCCAGTTGACTCTGCTCTCAGCCTGGAAGTTGGCAGAAATGGCCATTTTTGGTTTGTGTTTTAAGACATCTCATCCAGCCGGCGTAGAGCATGACAAGGTTGAACTTTCTTCGCCTAGTGCCTAGTGTTCATTTATTTTAATAGCAATTTTGAGCGACAACACTGCCAACCACCCCAAGTCGGTGGTTTCATTGTCCCACAAGAATGACTTAGCCAATTTCAACTTTGGAGAATTTCATGATGGGTACTGGGTAGATGTATATCCCAGACACTCAATGTATGGTATATTTAGCTACCTTTTACCCCCTAAACTACCCAGTTTTGTGGGCAAATAGACCATACATTAAGTGCTTGGGCATTGAAAATGGGCCGGGTGGGATTTGTAGATCTTGTTTTTCTTTCTTTGTGAGGCATCAATCAGGCGAGCCTGGAACTTGCTTGAAGGCCCAATGGGCCGAAGGGAATCCGCGGCGAAAAGGCAAGGGAAAAAGGGACAGAAAAGCGGCGTGGGCGTTGGTGTGTTTCTTTTCTTGGAGAGACTTAGGTTCACAGAAAATTAACGGGGGAAAATGGTTAGCAGCAATTGCAGCAGATAGATTTGGTGAAGAACAACAGGTTTGCAACCGAAAGTTTGTCACTATGAAATGCCGAAGGGGCGGTTATACTACATGTACATGTATCATGTAGGTATATTGAAGTACGGATGCAGGCATAAATGTGCATCGCATATGTTGCATAGCACGCCTGACTCATGACCACTATGCAGTCTATATATGTAGTATATGTTGTGTATTTTATATATACACATAGAAGTGTGGCCTTGCTAAACCTATGTCCAACAAAAATGTCTATCCCCCAAACAAGCAGTTGGATAGCAAAGTTCAGGGAAAGGAAGATGCAGCCGCAGCAAGCCTGTAGACTTAGTATGAGCAGCTTTCAAGGCCATCTAATCATGGAAATCTAAGGGGCCCTGGCCACCCCCAATGCCACCTAAAGCCCCAAGAAAGAAGGCCTTATGAGGGGATTATCAAGGGACAATGATGCTTAATCACTCCTGAATAAGGCCGTATTTTCTATTACTGTATTGCTTTTAGTTGTATCTTTCATATCAGAGACTATACTGCTCGAGCAAGGATGTACCAACTGCGATGATATACTGTGGATTAAAATCGAAAACTATTCTACAAAAAGGGTTGAAAGCATTTGTAACAGTTGGAAGCACCAGCAAACCGTGCCTGATATTAGCACCTCGTCTGTTCGTGACCGTGACCTGCCAGCCGCAAAGTTTTGGGCTCAACACCAACCGTGAGCCATTTCTCCGCCTTTGTTCTCTTGATGGCGCTGGCCCGAAAACCTAGAAGTGGACTTGCTGCCAGTTGGTTGGCTGATTATACCCAGGAATGTATATATACAAAGTAATCTCTATATAAGGATTAAAGTCGTTGCCCCAAATCCTTCGGGCCCAAATCAGACAATTGATCCATTCCAAAGCACTTTTGGAAAGTTCAAAACAGAAAATAGACACACAAAAACATATTGACCAGAGAATCTCCCTCCTTGCAATCTAACATGGCATTGGAAAATGCATCATTTCTGATTGCAGTATTTGCCAGGCAAAAGTTGTTTTTTTGCTCCCTATGTCAAGGAAGGTACCAAGGTAGAATGATGAAGATAATTGGAGTCCGAAGATATTTCCAACCAACTCCATCCACACAAATATCCGGTATGAGATGTCTTTGAGGTGATGAGTCAAACCATTGTCGGGCTTGAAGTTTCCACCACTTTGGATGAATTTGGTTCTTTTTTCTCACGGTACACACACACATTGCAGATGGATGGTTTTATACGATTTGCATGGATGGATATTGCATGTATAGGACGTTAGTATGTATGTTTGCAGACATAAATAGTCTGACTGTATGAAGTTACAAGTAGTATGTTTGTTTTCTAAGTGGTTTCTTTCTTCACCTTCCGATATGATTTAACCAGACATCATGTCATTGGGATAATTTCCCATGGTTGAGATTCAACATGGGTCTTAGGATATGAAATGCCAACTCCATTGATCTGTTGATGTTTGGTTTATTTATGACAATACCATCATCCGCACAAACACCAAAACAAATTCAACATGAATCTTGGCCAGCATTGCATGCTCAGTTGAACATATTGCCGTAGTTACTGAATTGTTTAGTAGATTGTTTAGTCACTTTTAATTTTACCATTTATTTCTAAATTGTAGAACTCATAGAACTTAGTTGCTAAATTGTTTATAGGGTTACTTTTGTGTAGTCATTTTTCAGTGTCTTCTTCCTTTCATCAATTGCCCCCAGCCCGGCCAAAACCGAGACTGGGCCAGCTTTTGTGGCCTCTGCTGCACCCTCTGTACAGACAGTGAAGGCCAGGCTGATACGGCGATTTGGTTGGTGCTAGCCTCCCTGAAACTTACAGCAAAAGCCCCTGAAAATAGGCCCAAAAGATCCAAAAGGAAATGTCATTTTTTCCATCAATTTTCAGCGGTTTTTGCTCTTCGTTGGGAGGGTCTTTCAGGGAAATTTCGGGTAGTAAATCAATTAGGCAAATAATAGTCATGATTTACTTATTATTTACTAAGGATATTAAGTTTCGGAATCATCACCAAAGATTCCAATCACGATAGATTTACGTTCAGAGTTCAGAGTGGAGATAACGACATCGCCTCCTTTTTGGGACTGTTACAGGTTTGGGATCGGAGTTTGGGCATGTGCATCTGCATTGTAGTATATACAACCATCCAATGAAATACCAAACGAAGATGGAATTGGACCATACCCAATTGGAAAATGATCTGTTGAAACTTGGGTCATGTTCTATGTACTCCTGAATTAGTTTTGTTTGCAGCTGGGTTCAGCACATAGTATCAAAAACTCTGGCCAACGAGATAAGATACATATACTTATACAGACATATATAATTTTTTGTTCATCACCGCATGACATGATGTATCTATATGAGATATTCCAAACGATTGTCTTGCGAATAATAGGTGCAATGACGAGTTAGTTATGGCAGATACAACTCGAGACACTTCCACAGGTGCCCCACATCGATGCCATCGTGACCGGAAGTCCGGGTCACGAGGTGCGACCCCAGGTTTCGACCTAGCAATTTAGGATGATGTTCACTCTGGAGATGATCCTGGTTGTTGACTGACTATAAGCTCGCTTAAGTTTATATGCAATGGGTGTCATGTCTCAAAATGTCGTACCGTATCCCTGGTGGTGACCTTGGCAGTTTGGCGACCGGTGGTTGAAATTCAGCTTTCTTTTCCCTCAATTATCAGGATTTTTGTGCACGCGGTACACTTTGCAATTGTTTTACGTCTAGAAGTCCATGTTGTCAGAATCCATGGCAACGATGATACAGGATACTTTTTTTAATCCAACCAAGGCTTTGATCTAGACAACTTTGAACACCAAACTGTCCAAAATGACGTGACCATGTAAGCTTTGAGCAATCTTCTCAGTCGGAGAATCCAAGAAATGTTGTAGCTGGCTGTCTGCAAAATCCATGGTTCATTTTTTTTTGAAAGCTTTGGGAATCATATATTCAACGGCCCAACATGTACCCCAAGTAGTCGAGGCATATAGGCGCCATGACACAAAGTACGCCATTTGTGCAGCCTTTTCAGCGGCCGGGGAACCCACAGTCCAAGATGGAGGCCTTTTTTTGGTGGGCAGTGAGGGGGCAAATTTCTCTTTTGGTTGTGTTGACATTTGCTTGCATGATCTCCGTATGCCTCGTATGCCTTTATTATGTGCATGTCTATTTTTGTGCGAGAAGAAAAGTATACATAGATATATTCTGTGTTTGCTCAAACTACTGCAGAGTTGTGCCAACATCCTGGCTGTTTGCTTTAGAGAAGGGCTCAAAAGTTCAAGAGAGGCAGGATCATGAAAGAAGACCATCACATCAAAGTGACATCCACATGTGTGTAATTAGCAACTATGTACACTCTAGTAATCCAACGACCCGGCAATGGACAATAAACGGCATTTCCCATGCGCCAATAGCCAAGACTTAAAACGTAGGCAATGCGGCATGTGGCAATGTATTCAGATTCCTGGGTTCAGAATACCCTAAACCAAGAATTGATGATAGTATGTGTCATGTAGGTCATGGACGTGCCACCCCCCCTGCAAGATGTTTACAAAGTCTGGGTTTGGATTGATTTATTTAGCCATTGTTCTCCCTTCATAGGCTCATGATTGCGTACTTCTCCTTGCTTTCTGGTAGGGAGGTAGCTTTTGATATGGGCCCAGTTGGCTGGGTATAGGTTTTGTACCATTTGGATCCATCAATGGTGTGCAACTCCGCAGGGGATTTGGTTTATTTGCTTTTTGGCCCATTTTTGGTAAGTATATCTTGGGGCTTTTGGGCAATATTTGCGCCCAGTTTTGTTTGACCGCAAGATGTATACAGTATATCAGCTGTCATCATGGTTGATTCAAAACATACTTTCCTTTTGCTGAGATGCTTGACTTTTTGAAAGGTGTTTAGTGTTTAGTCCATGATTTCTTTATATAAAGTTGGTACCACCGTCTAGGCGTTTTGCCATTTGTTTACAGATCCCTATATTGCCTGTGTATCAACATGCAAGTAAATGTCAATTTCAACATTCTCATCCTTTGCCTTGTTTTATAGCTTAATTATGCTTCAACCATTTGCTTTAACAACAACATTTCAAGGTGTTCTCCCAAAAAAAGGAGTCATTTTTCCACGTCAGGGAGACACCAACCTAAGGCAGCTCTGCTATGTGCATCTCAACGAACAACACGTCGGCGGGGCACCGCCACCGCCAGCGTGGCGCGACGTGCTGAATCGAAGGACACCAAGTGATGGTCCTCCGGATGGGAGCAGTTGTTAAGACAGAAGATGCAATAACTATAACCACACACTCAATGTAGGGGAAATGTAGGGTATATTTACCTACATTTAGCATAGAAATGACTCAGATGTAGGTCAATATACCATACATTGAGTGTTTGGGCTAGTTTGTTCATGATGACTTTCCCAAATCCAGAAAAAATCAGCCTCCAAAAAGAATCACCCAGAAAGCATTTACAAGATGGAGCCCACACAATCATTCTTCCAATGGAGTTGTGGGGCTCCTTTATAAATGGCCTTCTAAAGAAAGTGGTAGGGGCTCATTTAGAACATCTTATAAACTTATAATCCTACTTATAAATAGGCAACTGGGGGTTATATATAAGTTATAGCATGTTATAACCCTATAAATGGAAATTCCCTCACCTACAACTGCTTGGTGCTTTCGGGCCCACGAAACGGTGCTGAAAACGGTCCAGGAGACTCCCGAGGCGCCACGAAACTTCTTCGAGGTGTGCATTCGATCATTGGCAAATAGGAGAGCAGAGTAGGGTACAAACCAATGTATATTTGTATGTAATTATATGAAATTGTGTGTAGAAGGAGAGCCATATTAGTCAATCCCTTCTTAATTTCTGAAGGGATCAGAATGATGCCTGTTTTTTCTGACTTTTTGACTGTGGCATATATGAAAATCATTTGGAGAAGCCAGGTGAATCGTCGCGCAGCAGTTGCACTTCCCACTGCAGCTGTTGTGAGCGGCGTCGGGAGCATCAGAACGAATGCTGGTGGGAAAACACCGGGGACTGTTTAAGTTGAAATCATATTTGATTTGGCATAAAGGGAAAACGATGTTGCATATATATCTATCTATATATATGTTTTGCACTTTCATCTTTCAACTATTTTTTGCCCCTTTTTCAATAGGTTGGTGCAAAAATTGACGTAGATGATGCTCTAAAGACAGGTGTTCCCAACAACCTCCAAGTTCGGGTGACCACTGGCACTAGAGAGTTCCTCCAGCGCGAGGAACTCCTGGATGGTAAGCGTGTGGAAGTTATGTTTTTTTTTCCACTCCACGGAATCCTTGAACACATATCACATACGTCACATATGTCACATATCATATCATATTTATATATTACAGCACTAATACCCAGTTGTGTATTGTTTTTATATCATATTTATACATACACCAGATGATTCAATGTGTTTTGTTTTAATCCCCTACTGTTGGATGTCACCAACAACCATTGCAAGCATTACCCAAGGTGGGTGGCTCCGCAGCAAGGGCAGAGTACGAAATGGCTGGAGCACCTGGAAGTTGCTATTGGCTACAACGTTTGCTTGGGGGGGTTTACCAGTCTACCCTCCCTGAAACTGACTGTTTGCACCTGAAAATGGATGGTTGGAATGCTCGTTTCCTTAAAAAGATGGCCTATTGGCTCAGGGACGAACTGTGAGTTTTGTGGAGGGCAGAGCCCTGAAAGTTTAACATGGAACCCCCGGAAACTGGTGGTTTGTAGATGATGTTCCTTGGACCAAGGAGGCAGTTTCAGGTTCCATGTTGAACAAAGTAGTAGAAAGTGATTGGATTCTCAAGAATTTCGACCTCATAGGAGCCATACTTTTGGGGGTGGTCCCTGATTTTGAGCAGATCAAAAAATCCAATCAAAATCTCTTGGCAAAAATGGATTTGAGAGCTACTACGACTTACTCATTGCATTCATGGATTATGTTTTGGTGGATATGTGATAGGATGCCTACCCAATATGCACCAGTCAAATAACACCTGTATCCAATCTTTCGACAGCATTGACTGAACCTGCCCCCATTGTGAATATCATTGCAAGGAAATAACCCGTTTTCCCCTTGGAAGTGTTACATGGAGCCTGATTTGTTCATGGTTTTTGAATTGTGACAACTCCGTTTTCTCCCCAAATTCTTCGTGTCAACTGGACACCTTGGCACAGTTGAGCTTGAAGAAATCTGACACCGAATGCACAGAATGTGTTCGGGTGCCCCGAGTTGCGTTGGTTTGGGCACCGTGGTTACCATGTCGCTGGTTGCTATATGTTGCTAATATACGAACTATGTAAACATGTAGGGTTTGGGTACACATGTTGAAGGGAAACAGTTGGGATGTTTCGGAAGATTTCTATGTAAAATCTGAACAGATGCGTGCCTAATTCCAGCCCAACTTGGTGCGAAACTCTTACCACATGTATTTTCATAGCCGATTTTCTTTTTTCTCCATGTGTGTTTGTAAGAAAAGATCACTGAACTAGTTGTCCAACGTCCACCTTGGACGTTGGGACAGACTTTTTCAAAATGGGACGTTGGCTACCCATCGTTTTGTGTATGATTGAAAAACGCCATCCAAAGTACTAGAAAGTTCAATCGATCAGTGTATGAGTTTCATCATAGTTCCAAGACATTTGCATGATATATTTTGATTGTTGACCTTTATTATTGGTCTCTATCATTGATATCATCGACTCTAGTTATTGATATCATTGACTCTAGTTGATGTACTCTTTTCATATCGTAACCTTTTCACGAATCCCACTTGACATAAATCACAGGGTATTCACAGGGTAAAAAACACAAATGGCGACGAGAGCAATTATTCGACTTTGGGGTTTGGAGTTTTTTTTTTTTTAAATTCGATATTTAGGACCAAACAATTTTTTATAGAAAGAACGTCCATGTTTTGAATGAAAATTTGCTATAGAAAAACGTGATGCAATTCAAGGGCTCCTATTTTTTAGAGATACATTTTTTTTGGATCCATGTTTCCCCGAAACCAAAACACAGATATGAATGAAGAGTGGCTGTGAACATGTTGTCATATCATCTTCGATGCGCCAAGCCATGAGATAATTCATGATTTTTACCGTCTTTTTGTTTTCAGAACCAACGAGACCTTTAAGTCCTCTCTGTTACTTTGTTAAACTTTAGGATGACCATCCCCAACAGTATACCATTCATGTAAGATGTGATTTTAGATTTCAATTTCTTTTCATGCATTATTTTTGTTATATAAATGTAAATGCAGATTCCGATAGTAACAGTAACATCTAAAGGAATGCTATTGGAACCCTCGTCCCTGAAAGTTCCAAGTGCCATGTGGTACCGGGCCCCATGGATCCTGTGGGTCACCAAGGATTCGACTGGCCTTGTAGGCTGTTCGGGAACTTGGAATCATGACTCCACACAGATGAAATTTGCACTTCGTGACAAGGGAGATGTTTTCTAAAGAAACACGTCACGATTTTTAACGTGCCATGTTGAAATGAGTTTAAATGGTTCTTGTGGTTTTGTTGTTATGTGCACCATCTCGAAGACATTCATCTAAGAATGTACTAGCTTTGCCCAAATGACCAATTATATAATTGAACTTTGATGATAGCAAAAGCCCAAAGGTCACTTGCACACCCAAAGCGGTTCACGACTTAAACCTGTTGCTTGAACCTTTTCGAATTCTTCATAGTGATTTGTGACTTTTCTAGCTGGTAGGTACTCAATTGATATAGGAAATCCTAGTTAGCTGTTCAAGTTCCAGTCGTTGATGTCTTCATGATTGTGGTGCCAGCAGCCATCATATTGAATAGGACATGTTCAACAGATTTTGCTGATGGAAATCTGTAAATTCGAGTACGGCCCCCGCTTGGCTTGTTTTAGATTTTCTTGGAAACTTCATGACAATGAGGACAGCACAGACTACGGAAGGTGGTTATAAATAAGCACCCTGAATTTCGGTTTCAATTCAGTAGGGGCCACACATGTTTGATAGGGCTCTTGATGATCAAAGACATGCTGTTAGATGTATCTGATCTTAGGGGGACAGCCAGTATTTTAGCATTGCATGGGGTGAAATGACATGGGTGGTGCTGCTGTCTATGTCAGATTCCATTGGCTACGACATATGCCACTCAGTCGGACCTATCCACCACTGGTATGTTTACAAAGCACATTGAAATAAATATTGATGTTTCACTAAATTTCACCTGTAGGTGGTTCTTGCGTCGGCTACTTCAATCATTTCCAATTTGATTGTTCATGTTCAGAGAAGCAACCAACAAAGGAGATACTGTTGATGGAAGAAATCCTGCACCAGTTGATAGGTAGTTTATCCCAGTATTTACAGGGTTTCATACATCCCAGGTGGTTGTTTTGGGATTTCTTCCATCAACAGTATGGCTGTATCCAAAAACCACCATTTTTTCAGCAGAAATCCTCGTGACCTTCTCCCTGTTGGAACTCCAAGGTCAAATGTGCGAGGGAACCGGCCAATTCAGAACGTCTGCATCTTAACTTCTGGTGGTGATCCAGACAGCCCGGTGAACTGTAAACCAGGTTGGAAGGTGGGATAATAGTAATATAGGTAGATTTCAAGTACTAGTACCCCTGAAAAAGATGATATGTCAGCAATCTTTGATGAATGATGCCTTTGATAGTTGCTTGGATTATGACATATTTCCTTAAAATTGAAAGGTTTGTTGAAACACAAGACTGTATACTTCATTGAGCCGCTGTTTCATCGTTCATACTGTGCTCACAGAATACAACGATCGTGTCATCGAAGCGATGATGATGCGATTTCACCACCAGTTTTAATCTTGATGGAGACATATGTTTTAGCGTTTTTTTGCTTCTTGATGTGGACATTGTTTTTTCTTTTTGCTTCTTGATGGGACCTTTTGGTGAATACTCATATATACAGATATAATTATATATGTATATGTATTTATATATATATATATTCACTGGGGGGCTACTAAAACCCTGCTTCACAGTGGGCAAATAATCTATTCACGTTTATGAAGGGACACCCATTTTTAACCTTCACTATGAATTGTGAACCAGTGTTTAGAAAGGGCTCAATCTATATATTATTTATATCTATATATACAATCAAGAATACAAGAGCCATCTCTTTTCAAAGGCTTACTTGGGCAAAAAGTCGGCCCAAGTAACTTACCTAATGTTTGAAAGTCAAGTTTGTCAATTGCTGATCAACCTCGCTTGGGGGTGAAGCAAGTTGATCCAAGGTGGGGCACAGACATGGAACGCCCGGAGACCTTGATGGGAACCAAACTGGTGTGGTAGGAAGACAGTGATATGATGGCAACATGTCATGGAAACATGAAAACAACATGTCAGAAATATCAGATTTGATTTGAGGATGAAGGGAATTGAACTGACATGACTTGAGAATTCAAAATCTGGGGAAAGTTGAAAAGGTCCTTGACACTGCTGACTTGGAAAAAAAAACGTATCTTAAATTTGAGGCATTTTTCGAATACTTGAATCAAAGGATTCACAAGTTATTCGTCTTAGAAATGTTTCGGCATCTGTAATCCAAAGATGGTGCTGCAAACATGTTGATCAGACTCTCTTACCTTGGCACCTGCGCCACCAGTGTTACACCCCTTTGATCATATCCTATGGAAAGGTGGAAAAGGATGGATCTTCCAATCTATTCTTATTCATTGGCAGGGACTATGTCATCGAGTAGATTCATGTGACGTTTTAAGAAACAATAACCAAAGATCTCAAAGGTCTTGGAAGTTTCAGCCCGCTAAGTGGGACAACACTCAGTCGGTTCATTGGAAGAATGTCCCGAATGAATGTTCAGGAAACGTCGATGTCTTAATGGATGGAGTTGTTTTCCACCGCATTGCGAGTATGGCAGGAAGGGTGAATTTTACAATTGCATTCAGCACGAAGTGGGTCCGAACAGTGGAATAAGTAGGCAAGCAACGATGAACGCCCATTGTGCTAGGAACACTCCGCGTCTTGGAGGATTATCTCGCTTAGAACATGCTTCCAATGTCGGTTCTGAATAATTTTGTTTACTGCATGCTATGGAATCACATTGACATGATAAACGACGTAAGAAAATACCATGGGACTATCCGAACAAGAAGATAAGATGCCTTTGATAAGGTATGCCAGTGAAGCAATATGTCACATGCCCGGTGTCCCAGGGAGAAAGCTGAGATGGGATCCAGTGGTTTAGACTTAGGTGAACTGTGATTGGTTTTTGTTTCGGACTTCCAGTTTCGTCCTGATTTCTTGTTGAGTCATTTCTGGAGTAATCTCACTCACTCAAGACACGAAACTGTTCCCAGCCGCTCCACAAATAGGAGGCCTGGTAACCAGCAAGAATTGACAACAAACAAAGTTGAGCCAATCATTTTTATATCTTCACCAAGGATTACAGCAAGTGTTTCGAAGCAACCATTTCCCCGTGATAAATTCGTTTGTTTGTTCAATTCCAACCTCTTATTTGGTTTGATTCAAACCTTTTTAGCTTGCAATTGATTCATATTTATTCAATAAAATCACCTTGAATAGAATTCGCAGCCACATCAGGCCCTGAATGCAATGGCGTGGGCGAAACGGTTTGCCAGAAGTGTGCCGGAACAGGGCTGCCAGTCATGGCTTCCCAGCTTTCGAGTGGTGAAAGGTCTTTTTTGGTGTTTCATGCGTGCCATACTGTTGATGGAAGAAATCCTGCACCACCTGGGATTTATAAGCCTTGTGAATCATGGGATAAACAACCTATCATCAACTGGTGCAGGATTTCTTCCATCAACAGTATGATTCTTAAATTTTTGATGGCCAACATAAGTCCAAGATGTGTTTTTTTTTCGAAATCTTGGTGTCTCAAAACCATGAATTACAGCAATCCCTTTTTTGGATGGGTTTTTGTTTAGTGACCCTAAACATCTAAGGCACTTCTAATTTGTTTCAGTTAGATTGACCATGTGATACCTAATTCCACGTTTCCACTGGATGAGTTTTGCAGGTTCCTTCTGTTGAGACATGCAGTCCACCAACATTGAAACAGCGAAAGTCTTGCATACTAAGTGATTTTTGGCGGACAGGGATGCTGAAATCAGCGAGCTTTTCAAAAGAAAGATTCAATCAAAAGTATATACGACGTAATCTACGAAGTACACTACATGTAGGTTTACAGATATACGTATATATATTTATATGTATGGTATATAAACGTTTTGGATATTAAATGGACAAAGAAGAGGTTTGCCTTTCATTTCCATCCATTTTTTATACCACATTCTTCAGCAACAGCATGGCAGCAAGAAATCAAGGCCAAGCGTTTGAAGGGTTTGATGCGTGATCCCATCTTCGCCAAAGTGGCCTTCCGATTGAAACGTCAGAGGTGTGAAGGGTGAAGGGGGCGAATGGGTTGTGTTGAATGAGATGGAGGTGACCATATCTCTAAGTATAGTGATTCCTGTAGGCCAATTATAGAATTAATGTATTTGATATCATGATATTTTACAAAAAAAGGAAAAATATATTACATCAAGTATTATATATAGATGAAATGTCAAGATGATAGTATTGAGATATTCCTCCCAATTTGATACTTTGATGATCTTCAGAATTAGATATTGTACAGATGTATGTACTCTAGTCTACAAGCCGCTTATAAATTGGTACAAATGCATGGGTGGTTTGGTTTGCCACGCATCAACATCAATTTCACAGGAATAATCGATGTTTATGCAAAGTATACACCATGATGTGCTTGCTCGATTAGGGCATGTCTGAAAATGAGGTGCCCTCAAAATCTTTTAGGTTCCCATGTAATTAAAAAAATTATTTAACTCAACTTTGCCCCAGGTCAATTTTGAAACTGTTTTCCATGATTCCCACTCATCAGGGTGGATGTGAACACCGTGGACAAGATGAAGGCAGACGTGAAAAAGGCCGTGGATGCTGCTGAACGACGTCACTTGGTCCGAACAAAAACACACAGTGGAGCGATGATGGCTGATCCGGAACGGTTGTGAGTATGTTGAGTGATGTTTTTCCAACCAGTAATATTTAGATCCACTCAAAATGGACACATCACTGGCTACGCTTTAAAACTCAGCCAATTTATGTTGGACAAAAAATAGATTGCAGAGCCTTCAAAGCTAAGTGTGTAGGAGCTATTCCATGAACCTTCTTGGATGGTACTAGTAGGCGTGACAGGTTTGAGCATTGTGGTACGTATAATCTTTGTTTGAGGTGCTGCAGAAAAAAATGGCGAAGTCTGAATCCGCAGACGTGAAGTTTTCGCCGCGAAAGAAGGTATCAAGGCAGCCTTTAACTTCACGATTTCATGTTGCGATGAAATCGATAGATACTTGATAGTTGTGATATATAGATGTTTTATCTCTTTTGTTAGTTTATTTCATTTCATCGGCATTCCGAGATGAAGTAACTGATGGGAAAAGAGGTGGTCTGCAATTTCTATCACCTGACTCACCTTTTCGACCATCCATTTTGTCATCACTTTTGACCACCCCCACAATCCATGTAGCCGCCTTTTCAATATTTTCCAATCAGGGCCTTGGAAGCTTGGAAGCTTGTCATTTTGGCAGGAACACACATTTGCTGCCCAAGCATGAAAGATTCGTATTCTCAACAACCCGGAAATATGAGTTTTAGCAACTGATCAGAATCAAGATAATTGAAAGTTGAACCAAGCTGCACAGCTGCACATGATTGATGGATGCAGACATAATTACGATTCTTGATTGAAAAATAACGGATTCAAGATGAAGATGAATGGACTATAATGTTCACAGCGAATTGACTCATGATGACTTTACATTTTCGGAGAACATCTTTTCCAAGCTTTATAATTACTCTTCACCTGTACATCTGGGCACGAAATAACCATATCCCTCCAAAATAAGTGCCAAGTGATTTGTGTGGGATCTCCCAGCATCCAAGGAATTTCCAACAAAAATCAGTATACATATTAGTTAGAGTCATCATTTCCAACAAAAAAAAGACAAGCGTTCCAACCGTTCCAAGGGTTCGAAAAAAAAACAAAAAAACGCCTTGAAAGGTGATCTAAGTAGATCGAACTTTTCAAAACCTGACTATCGCGGCAGCAGAAAAAGGGCCGATGAGTTGATGGCGCGTTATTGGCTGGTTGGTGGCCGAGGGGCTGTTTATTCCGGAGATGAATTTCTACCGTTCAATTTGAGGGATTTTAATAGAGGATGATAAGGATCCCCATTATACAACCAGTATTCTGGGATGTTACAAGGATTTTTGATCACAGCTCATTTACGATCATGAAACAAAACATTCGCAACGACTCAAGGTTAACAAAAGGCAGCTTCTCCCGAGCCACGAAATGAGGGTTTATTCCGAAATGGCTAGTTTTTGAAAACGTTCGTCTTGTAGTTGGGGGTAGAATTTGGCTTGCAATTGATACTATTATCTCACTCAGTTGAAACAATTGCACTCGCTGATGTACGCAGACTACAATTTATGAATAAGAGAGGAAGGTTATATTGGCATATCCATGTTGCTGATGTACTAAACATTGCTTAAGCATATAATAAACCTGTGAACTGTGAATATTGGTTTGTCTCAAGATTGTTTGCGGGGTGTTTTTGCCTCCCAAATAATTCGGTGATTTATTGGTAAGTATACGTATCTCACTAAGCTTTCTATTGAGATGATGTCCTTTTTTAAGACGGGTTTTACGCGTCCGAGTGTGCCTGAAACATGAGGAAACCTCGTTCTCGAAAACATCTGGTTGCCGTGTTCGCCATTTCCAAAGCCATTTCCTAAATTGGAGAAAAGATGTCAGGAAACATCCCAACAGCCCAATGAAAATGTCAGAATATATAGAAGCTGAAATTGAATGAAATTGATTTTACGAACTTGGCAACAGGAATCCATCCTTATTTGAACACCATCAGCTGTTTACAAATGATTGAGATCCTATTTGCAAATCTTAAGTCACCACAAGCTGGGAGGTTGGTGAAATCTGATCAACGTGCCGTTTTTTTCAGGTTATATGTAACATGAATATATATATATATATGAATATGTAATATTTAGCAAAAACACAATTTGCAGCAAGAAAACTCGATTAACACTTAGCAAACAGAAATATTGAATATAGAGGCTCAGTTCACTCTTTATTTGTCAACATGTTACACTCCCTGAAATTAACAGCAAAAGCGTCCAAAAATAGGCCTTTTGCCCCAAAAGGAGTCGATCGAATTCCAAGGAAACCGTCCATTTTCAAGAAAAACTTCGGTGTTTTTTCTGTTGGATTCAGGGAGGGGTAAACATACAACGTGAAGTCGTAAAGGTACCATGAATCTGACAGCCCTTTGCTTCAATACCTCGCTCTTCGGAATCACCGAAACGCCATGATTGGTCCGAGTTTTCCCCCTGGAGTGGAGCTGGACATCTCAGGGGGTAGGACATGGTGGGAGGTATCGGAGAGTTCCCCGACTCGAATGTTTCTGGGACCATAGTTCTGTAAAGCCACGAATCTTAGTTCAGGTGTAGTAATTTTATGTAATTTTATTGTATGGATTGATATACGGATTGCCTATAGTTAAACTAACATGGATTCAAACCACTGATCAACTTATGATTGGATTCAAATTTGAAGCTATACCCCAGAAGTCATTTGAAGAAGACGTTGTTTTTTTTTAGGACTTGGGTTGACAATCCCATAGTTTCAACACAGATCAAGCTTGGCAAATCAAACAGGAAATCACTGATTTGTTGACCTTATCTTTCAACTTCGATCTGTCGGGATGGTCGCATTTGCAATACTCTGTTTCATTCATTTTCCCTCTGGAATCTGCGCAGTGTATGACCAAAATGCCAACAGAACCACACCCTTGAGTTAGTAGTCCTGACATTTTCGGGCTTGGGAGTTAGTACGTATCATTTGTCTTGATGGAATTGCCTTAAAGTTTTTGTTTACCGTTTTGCCAGTTCTTTTGCTTACATAGACTATAGATGTGCTTCACAGGCTGAGGCAGGTGTCTTGAGAAAGTTGTTTCGTTGAGATTCTCAAACAACACTATTCCTTTTTGTGAGTCGCTAAGGGAAATGGCAGTCTACAAGCCACCGTTCAAAAGCTATGCTTTTTTGTGCGTAAAAAACGATGGTGTTTCCTTTGTGATGCTCAAGGATGAGATGCTTGTGTTTTTAGTTGTGATCTTACCTCCACAAGAAGTGAACAAGAAGAAAACAACTTGGACCATCCTTCTTGAAAGTAAAGCATCTCTTTTCTTACTCCCCATGGAATGATACAGCAGGAGAAATTGAAGCTATCATGAAATCATCAACTATATTTACCACAGTCAAAGAGTCAACAAAATCAAACAAACATTCATTAGAAACAACATCACATCACCTCAAAGTATCATCAAATCAATGAAACATAAACTCCTGAAGCCCTAAAATATGGATATAATGATATATGGACTCCAGGTACTTCACACCACACCAGTTGTATCGTGTTGTTTCGGACGTTGCTATGGCGAGTCCGTCGTTGCCGGTGGACCTTTGGGATTTGCAGAACAACGATGAAGCTGAAGCTCTTGGTATAGGTCAAGCCAAAGGTGATCGAAAGGAGACCTGTTCCCTTGATGCATTTGGTGAGTTTCAAATCCGGAAGCAGATTGAGTTTTTCCCCACCTGTCAGGTGAGGGTTGTTAGATTTTATGTCAGTCTCTTCTCCTTCTCCTTCTCCTCCGCGTCCTCCTCGGCGTTCTCCTCCGTCACCTTGTCCTGTCGCGATTCTGTGAGTTCAGTGTGGCATGCTGGAGCTCAACTGCGATCCTGTGAGTTCGGTGTGGCGTGCCGGACCCCAACCGCGATCCTGTGTGTTCAGTGTGGCGTGCCGGACCCCAACCGCGATCCTGCGAGTTCAGTGTGGCGTGCCGGACCCCAACCGCGAGC